>VMBQ01002888.1:49306-77933 GCA_007657795.1 Dreissena rostriformis | reverse complement strand
AATACCTGTGATTTCAAAACAAATCGAGACTCAGTTGTACGGGCTTATTTGTCCAACAACCATGACTCGGAGGACCAAGAAATTAAAGAATTGTGCGGGCTTCTTTGCTCGAAAAGGATATTTATTGTACAAGTGACTGGTAACCAAAAATCATTAGGGCTTCTTTGCTCAATGATTGAATGACATCATACAGCGGTCTTTTAGTCACGCTAAGCCCCTCTAGATGTGTCTTAAAGTCACACTGAAATTTTAACCTTCAAGTTGTGTCTTGTAGTCACACTTGGTCAGTCTATTTGTGACTTGTAGTCACAATAGTTCAAATAAGGTTAAAACCCAAAAGAAGTGTGCGTAAGGGTGACGGGTGACCGGTAGCTGTGGGATCCGACAGCCAGAGTGCAGAAATATCCTTTCACGTATCCTTTCAGTTCATGAAAAAAGTGTCTTAATGTTGCCAAAACTTTGCTAATAATATCATTATAATAACTGTCTTAACCCTAGTTATTTCAATTGATTACATAATATTTTATTTTTCCTGTGTTCAATATCGTAGCCTGTATTGTTTTATTGCTTAAGTTTCTTACAGCATTTTTATTTGTATGTATATCACACATTTTTAGATTATTAATCCTTTAATTAATGCTGCATAAAAGTATCAATCACTCTAATTTTATTTATAAATTGTATGTATATTTATATGTTTTGTACAACGCCATTGAATATGACTATATAAATAGGCGTTTCATCAAATTAGCAAGTTTCAAGTTTTTTCAAGTTTTTACACAGACAAGGGAGACCATATAGATGGGATTCATAGTGCATTAAAAAGAATTATTATTTTTGTCTGAGAACCATATTTTCTTTAGACAATGTACTAGTAATATTCTAATTTCAAATTACTTTTTTTATTTCAATACTGAGGGAGTTTTAACTTATTTAGTGTTACCAAATATAGATGTCATTAGAAAGCAAGCATTGGTAAAAATTGGTAAAAATCACAATCTTTTCACAAGACCAGAGTTTACATAATTCATGACTGTGTGTTATATTTTGCTAGTTCAATTGCCAAAAGAGTTTGTGCCATAACATTGATATAACCAAGCATCCACAAACAATAATAAATCCATCAAAACGTCCCAGTGAGTTCCTCTATGGTACCTGTGTATGTTTTGCGACACTCTTGTTCTTTGCTTGCTCCTTCTGGAGATCCTTTGCAGACTCGGCCATCTTGGAGGCGACCTCGTCCAACTTGCCCTGCAGGTCGGTCATCTCTCTCTGAAGTCTCTGCACTTCCACGTTGTTCACTTTGCTGCCTGTTAGTTCGTTCTCCAGCTTTGATTTGGTGTTTTCTGAAATTTATGTAAAATATGTTCAATGGTTTTAGTATTTAACAATTTGCTCAATAAACCTAAAAAATATAAATAATGTAAAAAAAAAATAATAAATGTGAAAAAAAACAACAGATGTTATTTAAATCTATTACATGTGATAAGGTTATAAAACAGACTTTTCAATTTCCAAAAAGTACAAGAGAAAACAACAGAATTGCATTCCTTTTTTGATTTTTGATAAACAATTTTCCCGTCAGAAAAACCCTAGAAAATATTATGGCCAAAAATAACAAGAGAGCCAATTAAGTTTGCCCTAGATCGTTAAGATGTGTAAAACAGTGGGGCCTGTTTCAAACTGAGGGGATGATTTGATTTTTTTTATAAAAAGATCACAATCTAATGTCACATATCAAATATGACAGATGTGTGCTTAATGGTATCAGAGTATTTTTAAAGTTTTTCTATAGACCTGCATTATTTCAACAACTATACACCAGCATTATTTAAACAACCATACACCTGCATTATTTAAACAACTATACACCTGCATTATTTAAACAACTATACACCTGCATCATTTAAACAACTATACACCTGCATTATTTAAACAACTATACACCTGCATTATTTAAACAACTATACACCTGCATTATTTAAACAACTTTGTACAGAGGCTCTGTCTAGTATTTCATACCAAATGACAGCTTGCGGTTAAAGAGAATTTCAAGTAAAGTACAATTTAAGTCTTTACAAGTCTATATAAATTATGTAACCACTTGAGCGTGGGCAATTTTGATCCCAGGAGCATGACTTGAACAAAAATTGCAGAGGACTACCAGATAATGTTAAACATCAAATATTTAAAGTGAGACTGTACGATTTTCTCAAATATTTATGAATTTATATAAAATGTGTAAAAAACTTATTATACATATATTTCAATATAAATAAAAAATAAAAGTTAAGAAGAACATGTGTCGAAAAATGCAAAATAAGCCAGATATTTAATTCTGAAATCGAAAAAGGCTTCCAGCCGAATTCGCCAGCATATATATCATCATGTACAATGTGAATCTAAATTTAGTTTAGTGCAGATTCGTTCAAACGACACAAAGACACAATTTTGTTTCCTAGCAAATACGAGTAAAAGTGTCGGCATCGGCTTTAACCAGCGCTAACTTGTCTTTGCTGCATTTTATGAAATTCGTCTTCAATGTATAATTTGTCTTGCCTATTGTGTGTTATTGTAACATATATTTATCAATATATTACAATTTAACACATATGAAAATCGTACAGTCTCACTTTAACCCCTGACCCTTGCAGTTTCAGAGATTTATTTTCCAATTTTTTACCATGTAAGTCTATAAAAAATCATGTGACCAGTAGGGCATTACCAGATTTTGACCCAGGGGCATTATTTGAACAATCTTTGTACAAGACCTCTATCTGACATTTGTGTCGTGTTCTGACAAAACTAGGCAAAATGCTTGTGCGTAAATTGTCATCCCAGATTAGCCTGTGCAGTCTGCACAGGCTAATCAGGGACGACAATTTCTGCTTTTATGGAATTTTTCGTTGAAATGATGTCTCTTCTTTGCGAAACTCCAGTTAAGGCAGAAAGTGTCATCCCGGATTAGCCTGTGCAGACTGCACAGGCTAATCTGGGATGACACTTTACGCACAAGCATTTTGCCCAGTTTTCCCAGAACACGCCACATTTTATACCAAAAGTCTATGTGACCCCTAGGTCATGGGTAGTTTTGACTCTGGTGATTGATTGGAACAAACTGAGAACAGGACCACTATATGATATTATAGACCAAATATGAAACACATGACAATTGTGATTTCATAGAAGAAGATTTAATTTATAGCTCTGGTAAACTACATATGCAGAACACTGAAAATATCGGAAAAAACTTTTGTTTATATCTGCAAAGAGATGTCAATTGAATAAAAAGTTTAAGCACTAAAAGAAAACACACTACGGACAAAAGGCGGTCCCTAAAGCTCAGCCTGTGCATTGCACAAATGAGCTGCTAAAAAACAACAAAATGATTGTGTCTAATTCTTGCTACATAATCAACTGGTTTCAGAATAATCTTGATAAGATTCTAGAAGTCCCTGTTTCAAAATTCTTTTAATTTTAAGAATTTTTTTATTTAACTGTCCCTTTAAGGTTGTTTTTTCTAGACTGCAAACATACCCATGTCTCTAAGCAGCGACTGTTTTTCCTGCAGCTCGTGTTTGTGCTGACTCAGCATGCGTTCCAGCTCCTGCTTGTGCCTCTCCAGGAGCTCCCTCTGTTGTACCTCCAGCTCCAGCGTCTTTGTGTGCTGCAGTTCTATCTCCTTTATCTTCTTCTCATAACCTGTCTGCAACGCCGAGCGGTCGTCTTTCTCCCGTTTTAAATCCCGGTCAAAATTCTGAACACGTTTTTCGAGTTTCTCTGACTTTTCTCTGCACTCATTCAGCTCGTCTTTGATTGGTTTGATCGTGGCAGTCAGTTTGCTGATCCTCTGAAGGTCTTTGTTTTGTTCTGCCGCCCAGCGCGACACGTCGTTGCTAGGCAACCAATCAATGTGAGACACTTGCGGTCGGAATTTCTGAAGGCATGATGGAATCTGCTGCTGTTGACATATGCTTACCACGATTTCACCACTTTGTCTGAAACTTTTTTGCACAATGGAGCATGAGTCACAAGGCGTAAAAGCTGTCTCATTGGTCTGTGAAGCTTTGTTATATTCGTCTCTGCCTAGTATTCCAAACTCTTTCAACTCTTTCCATTTTGATGGATCTATACTCAGACCTGAATGAAAATGATATCCTTATACTTACATAAGTTTAAATGGTCTAACATATAACTTGGTAATTCAAATGTTGCAATCTTAAAATTAAACAAAAGTTTTGTAAGCATTTGCATACAAAATCCAATCAACTATCAAAGATTCTAACATCGAACAAAGCAAATGATTAAAAAAATTGTTATATTATCATTATATACAAATCTGAGTTATGCAATAATATATAATCAAAAACGATACTTGTAGGTTGATAGTTTAATTTTTACCAGTGATCATTTCAGCTCTGTTAGGAGGTATAAGACCACCAAGGCCACCAGTCTTGGGTCTGTTGGAGGAGTAAGACTGCTTTAGCTCCATATCAAGTCTTTTCACATCATTTTCTAAGTCACCAACCTTGCGGGACATGGCATTTTTCTGTAAGTCAAAAGGAAATAAAAAAATTATAATAAAATACGCATAATACATGTACATTCAATACAAATGCGATTTATTTTTCAATTTTCTCTTAAACCTAAGGGTTTTGTATAGAAGCAAGTAGAAGCTGTCTATTTTCCAATGGTGGTTGTTGTTTGCTGCATTGTATTCGGACACATTTTCTTGAACTAAGATAATCCTAGAATTCCTGACAAGATTTCAAATCACCACAGTAGATGGTATTTTTCATTTTCAAAACAGTAACTGTTGCCCATAGTCATGTAATGTAAACAAAGCTTTTACTACAGGAGTGTTTATAGCAGCCAGACAGCAATTTGGTTGAATTCTCCTTCCAACTAGGTTTATTATCTATACCACTGACTCCTTCTACACTGGTAAGTCCAGCTATGCTAGCCTATTAATATCTCATCAAGCATTAAACTTCCCCAAATGCAACTAGTTGAAGTGACTTAAGCCCCCTTAAATGACCGTAGACTCTTTTACAGGCTCAGGTTTAAGGTATACATAAGGTATACATAATGTAACTCAATGAAATTTTGTAAGATGGCAATAACTTTTTGCATATATTTGCTACATCAATTATTAATGACAAATTACAGTTCTTGTTCTTTGCTTAAAAAAATGTACATGCATCNCTAAAACTGTCCCGACCCCCGGACATGTTATTGAGTTCTTCGAATATCATTTTCTTATAAGTGTCGTGTTCTGAGAAAACTGGACATAATGCTTGTGCGTAAATTGTCATCCCAGATTAGCCTGTGCAGTCCGCACAGGCTAATCAGGGACGACAATTTCCGCTTTTATGTAATTTTTCGTTTAAATGATGTCTCTTCTTAGCGAAGATCCAGTTTAGGCGGAAAGTGTCGTCTCGGATTAGCCTGTGCGGACTGCACAGGCTAATCTGGGATGACACTTTACGCACAAGCATTTTGCCCAGTTGTCTCAGAACACGCCATATAAAAGCTCACCTGAGGACACTCCTACACTTTTCTCTTCTCATACACATCGTATGCCGACACCGTGTTCTGTACACAGTTATCGTCTTCGAGAATGTTACCTTATAAACGTTCTGTGAAAAAGGGGTTTATACATGTGCGTAAAGTGTCGTCCCAGATTAGCCTATGCAGTCCGCAAAGGCTAATCAGGGAGACCGTTTCCGCCTCAACTGCAATTCGCTTAGAAGAGACTTTCTTTAAACGAAACAAAAATCATAAAAACGGAAAGTGTCGTCCCTGATTAGCCTGTGCGGACTGCATGTAAATAAAAATCACTCAAGTCTGTAATTCGCTCCAAAAAAAAAACAAAAAAAAAACTCCATGATGTCGAGAGCGAATACAAACAATCTTTGTGTTCAAGCAGACATTATTTTAAAGCGAACTCCGGTAAATAGAAATAAGAAGTTCAGAAGTGAAAAATACCGTGTGTAAAGCGAATTTAGTACGTTGTAATTCCGGTTACGGCCGCGGTTGAAGCAGATATGGCACGATTCGTATTCACTATGGATCAGCAGGCGATTTATTGCGGAGGATTCCGGAGATAGTCAATGTATCACGATTGGATTTGTATTGTATTAGGTTACATAACACTAAATCATTAAATACATGTATTCATTTGTCGAAAAACTGTTTTCTGCCATTTGCCTGTAAAGTTGGCCGTTTTATTATTTTTGAGCCTCGCTCTGTGAAAGAGGTTTTAATGCATGTGCGTAAAGTGTCGTCCCAGATTAGCCTGTGCAGTCCGTACAGGCTAATCAGGGACAACACTTCCGCTTTTATGGCATTTTTCGTTTAAAGGAAGTCTCTTCTTAGCGAAAATACATTTTAGACGGAAAGTGTCGTCCCTGATTAGCCTATGCGGACTGCACAGGCTAATATGGGGCACCACTTTACGCACATGCGTTAAACTCCCTTTTCAGAGGCTCATTTATTTTCAAATTGCAGGTGCTGTGTCGCCGCCAACAAGATCCTCACTCAGATCCCGAGTTTCTCGCTGCCTATCGTTCTTGCAACGCCTATCTCGGTCACCATCATGGCCGCCGAGTTCTCGCGAGACGTGAGTTAGCCTTACGTTTTTTTTTTATTTAACACGGTATGAGTTGTTTTTCGAATCTCGGTGAAAACTGTTTTTTTTTCCGGTGATGTGCATGAACTGCAAATAAAAATGACCTAGATCCATACGCTTATGTATTGTCATTAAAATTAAAGTGACCTCAAATCTTCCGTCGAAATGCGAATGTTCAAGTGACACACGTGCAGTTATATTATTTGTACCTATGAATAAGTTGGGTTCCAAATAAGATCTATTGAGTAATCATGTACATAACAGTACCATATGAGAGGATGGGAAGGAAACCACTATTATGACTGGCATGTTCTCTAAAGATGTGATCTCTACACTTAAATGTTGTGTTACGCGACATATCCCGGTTCGCGTTCGACTTTGGTGGAAAAAAAAATCAACCGTAGGAACAAACAATGCTGACCCGTTTTTAAATGCGCAGATCTTAGATTAGCAATGTGCCATTTTTTTTACTTTAATTAAATATTTAATGTAGAGTTTCATTTGTTTGCCAGACTATATTGTGTGTACCGCTAGATAAGTGGCGTTTTCAAAACTATCACATTGAGTTTGTTTAGATATAACGTTACAATAACGTTAGCATAGATGAGCATAGCAACGACGATGCTGNTTTTTTAATGCGCAGATCCTAGATTTGCAATGTGCCATTTTTTTTTACCTAATTTAAATATTTAATGTGGAGTTTCATTGTTTGCCTTACTATATTGTGTGTACCGCTAGATAAGTGGCGTTTTCAAAACTCTATCACATTGAGTATGTTTGGTTATAACGTTACAATAACGTTAGCATAGTAGAGCATAGCAACGACGATGATGAGGACTAGCGAGGCGTGAGTTTGCTTGGCCCCGATTTCTTCTTAAGTCTGTTTACAGCAAGATTAGCTTCAGGCTACGTTTGATCACATTGCAATAAAGTATGCAGAGTATGTTACATGTACATGCTTTAAGTGACCATAATATGTGATATCTGTAGCGCCTACAAATGTCGCATCGCCGTTAAATGTCGNCGACCGACAAAGTGACTCCTATATAGCCCCCATTACCAATGGTAATGGGGGTATAACTATTTTTTTAGAAATCAAGGAAAGCTTGCGTCCTGCGTTCACATCACATTATTACAAACCCTGTATATCTTTTTATCAAAAAGCAAAGAATATATAACAAAGAAGGGTTAATACAAATAAATATATGCTGCATTAAAAATTCAAGTTGCAACATTTAAAAACAATCAAAGTATTAAATAGGCACTGTAACTGACTTTATCATAAGAAAACTACCCAAACACATGAAGTGTTTCTAAAACAGTACCTGTCTATCACAAGCTCGTAAAGGGCGATATGTGCCACCTGTCGTTCTTCATCGTCATCTGAGTAGCTGTAGAGGTCAAGGAGATCCTCAATGTCAAGGCTGGTGGCCTGCTTGTCAGGAAACTTCCACGAGGTGCAGGTCACTGGTCCTATTCTACATAGAGATAAAAAAGTGACTTCAGTTCAATTATTTTGCATGACATATTCCGCCCTTTTTATGATAAGAAGCAAATCAAAAAATTTGATTATGCAAAATCTATTTTTTCCCTTGCCATAGTGAATGTTAGACCAGCAATAACTTGGCAACACAGAGTTGCCCATCATGAAGGAATGCAATATAAGTCAGCGTGCACAATAACTATGAGCTAATGCGCAGTGTAGGTCATTTTCTTTTCGCATTAAAGGTCACAATACCAGATCCATTCCCAAAGATAATATGGTAGGCTTTTCTTATGTTTTAGATAATTTCCGCGAAATTATTTCCCATCTGTTACACTATATGGGTTTGAAATTTATAACAACTTCAAATAAATTTAAAATCATCAATGAATATTTTAAGAATGAAAACATTACAAACAATGATTACATTGCAATATTATTAATTTCAATTTTATAATCTGTCGGATCAACACACTTTTATGATGGCATTTGATGTCAGTCTATATCAAAACAAGAGAGGTGTTTGTCAGAAACAAAATGCCCCCTACTGCATCGCTTTGATTATTATTATTTATTTACCTTTGATCTTGAAGGATGACCTTGACTTTTCACCACTCAAATGTGCAGCTCCATGAGATACACATGCATGCCAAATATCAAGTTGCCATGATCAATATTGCAAAAGTTATGACCATTTTTCGAAACCTATAATAATTTATTATTTAGATTATTGCCTTTTATTTAGAATTACTAAATTAATATTGCATTGTATGTTTTTCTACCTTGATGTTATGTCAACAATGCATGTTTGTACATCCTTGACATCATTTTGAAGACTCTCCATTACAGCAGCTGCACCGAGTAAATAAGCCATTATGATGTTCTATCTGAAGCAAACATATAACAGTGTATACCTTAATTTGGACAGAAAACATTATGAAAACGTAACAATTTATAAATTCTGGTGACACCAAAATTCAACTACTTCATGTTGTCTACACGTTGTCACTATGTATAATACAGTGAGGTCGTCAGTTCCAAAAAATTCTCCAGTTCTGAAACAAATCGAAATTAATTCAACATTTAAAAAAAAAAAATCCACAAAAACCAGAATTAAACAGACAACTCTAAACAGTCACCTCCTTTGAAGCGCTCGCAGACATTTTTTTGAATGGCGCAAAATTCTGCCTGCGGGTGTTTAGATCATTGAGAAAAAAACAATTATTTTCCTAATCCATAGTTAACGGTAAGTGATTGTGGTATCTATTTGAAGGATATTTATCAGAGAATCAGAAAACAACTAGATGTCTACATTATCAGTTGAACTGTTGATTAAAACACGCGAAACAGACATCATGGTACAGTTGTCAGTTTCGAAACACCCGTTTCCCGTAATGGGGGTTGTCTCCTGAATCATAAAGTTTCCCTTTCACTGTATTTTCTGTTTCAAGAATCCTTTTTTTAAATATGGTCCACTGAAAAATTCATTTCAGATCAGCCTGTGTGGACTGCAGTGGCACAGGCTAATCTGAGATAACAATATATGCAGATGCACTGTACATGGTTTTCTCTTGAAAGGGTCCATTTGTTTTTGTTTTCTTTATTGTTTTTGTTTTGTTTTCTTTGTTGTGATTGTTATTACAAGTTCTGTGATAACATACCAATCAGGTTATGTTGTTTATATTTTAAGAATGATAAATAAGCGATTTTGACGGTTAGTTTGTTTTGGAACAACCTCTCTCATGAAAATGCACCTGCTGTCACGTTATTCGCTATTGGAGAATATTAACCGGAAATGGAGGAACTGTACGATCGAGCAAAAACATAAACACACATTTATATTTAGAAAGTAACTGAAAATCAAGGTGAGCGCAGGATAGACGTTGAAATTATCTGACAAATTCCCTTTATTTGAAATCAATGTCGGTCGCTGTTTTAAAGTATACATTTATACTTTCGTTAGTGATTCGGAACTGACGATCTCACTGTATTGTCATGAGCATGGTTTTGAGCATGTGTAAGAAACAGCCACTTGTTTAAATGGGCACTACATTGTAAAACACGAAAACAGTGTGTTTAAACGCTGTTTCGTAAGTTAAATCAAAATGTCTTCGTTTCACCTTATACATTAGTCAATTAGAGTTTTAGCTCGGGTTACCTTTTTTATTTGATGCTATGAAATGCATTTAAGGAATGACAGTTCCGCCATGTTGTTTACATGTGTTACCAACCTCTCGAGTACGGTGATTGGATCATCGAAACACGCGTTAACGAATCAAACATGAGTTAACAACTAAAAACGGTGCTCATGTAAGTTGTACCTCTGAAAGAAAATCCGTATACATTGAATTTAAGCTGTGTTTTTAATAATTTGACGAACATATATCGAGATGGATGATTCCCAGAAAAAAGGTTGAGTTTTAATTTTGAAGTTTTAATGAAGCGACACTTTTTGACGTATTGCAAAATTATTGACAAATTGAAAACATCGTAAATTATGTCTAATTCATGTGGTATGATGCAATATGCATACTGTATGCAAAAGCCATGAATTTCAACATTTATAAAAATGTATGAAGATGTCTTCATCTCTCATTGATAATAAAACTTACACTTATATTTTCTTTTTTAAACGACTTTTCAAACAGCAAACGTTACAAACCTTTTTATATCACCTTTTTATATTGATATTGATTTAAAATATTGTTATTTCTTTATTTTGAACAGGTATTCTTGAGTACTTCAATGCATTAATAGATCATCACCCGGACATATCTGCTGCTGTTGCTGCCATAAAAACACTGCTGCATTTCATAGAGAACAATCATTGTAAGTTTGTACATCAGGCCAAACAAAATAAATTCTGTGTTTAGGGCAACAGTCTCAAAAAAGCTAGGTAGGGTAGGGATTGATTTCTTTTTTTCCCCTCTGACAGAAATTTTCCCCAAAACCATGAGATCTGATTTTTTTGATTTTTTTTTTAAATCTATCTACATCTACATGGTACTGCTATACAATCGTTGAACGATTATCAGAAGGAGGCGCGTTGTCAGAAAATAGCTGTTAAAGATATGTTTATTGCAATTTACTACATGTAGGTACAGATAAAAAGATTAAAAAAGCTACAAGACTAAGATAAAAAGTTAAAAACAGAGTAGACTTAGAAGAACTGGTGGAAAGGATGCAGCTGCCCAGTAAAGATACCTAAACTGGGACTAGCTTGTAAGGAAACAGGCAGGCCATTCCACAGACGAATACTATGAATTGGAGTGATACTATGTCCTTGATTATGGTACCAGGTAGTTCAGGTTTCTGGTGGGTGTCAGGTGGTGATGGTCAACCCACACAAGATTATTTTGGATTTTGTATAATAGGGTGACATTACTGATGTTATGACGCTGTTCTAAAGTTTGCCAATTGAGATCATTTAGCATTTGGGTAACACTACTGGTACAGTTGTAGTCATTACAAACATACCTGGCAGTTGATCTTTGGACTTGTTCAATTTTGTAGATGAGATATTTTTGCCAAGGATGCCAAACAGTTGAACAGTATTCAAACTGGGGCCTTACATACGTTTTGTAGGCAGTCTCTTTAACCTTTTTATTTGAAGTTTTGATATTTCTTTTAATGAATCTGAGTGAATTACTGGCCTTAGATGTTATGTTGTTTATGTGATTGGTCCAAGACAGGTCTTTACTTATGGTGACACCTAAGTATTTTGCCGCCTCTGTGGCTTTTAGTTCTATGCCATGGAGTTTGTAGGGAAAAAGGACAGGATGTTTTTTTGCGGCTGATTCTAAGGATTTCACATTTGTCGGGGTTAAATTCCATTGACCAATCGGATTCCCAGTTTTCAAGATTAAAGAGATCATTTTGGAGGGTTTGTGCATCTTGGGTAGATTTAACTGTTAAATAAACTATAGTTTCATCTGCGAAAAGTCAAACCTTGCTCTTAACTCTGTCAGGGAGGTCATTTATGTATGAGAGAATAAGGCAAGGTCCGAGGACCGAGCCTTGGGGGACGCCAGATAAGACTGGAAGGTTGTCAGAGTTATGGCCCTGGACGGCAACCTGTTGGGTACGTATAGGAATGACCTTATCCAACAAATGGTCTCGGGATGTATCCCTAGCCTATGAAGTTTCATGAGAAGTTGGTGATGGTCGACTTTGTCAAAGGCTTTGCTGAAGTCCATGATTATAATATCAGTTTGTTGACCTTGTTCTAGGTTGTCATAGACTTCGTGGGAAAAACTAATGAGCTGGGTTTCACAGCTATGTTTTGACCTGAATCTGTGTTGAAATTGACTTAAAATATTATGTTCATCATAAAAAGACATGATATTGGAGACAAGTATATGCTCCATAAGCTAAGAGGCAATACAGGTTAGTGAAATGGGTCTATAGTTACTGGGGTTGCATTTAGGGCCTTTCTTGAACACTGGAGCAATGACTGTATGCTTCCAGTCATTGGGGACAATACCTGATTTCAAAGAAATTTGGACGATATGGGTCAGGACATGGTCTATTTCATGGTGAAGTTCCTTCAGTAACCTTGGGGAGATCTGGTCGGGTCCCGAGGCTTTGCTGGGGTTAAAACCTTTAAGGAGTTTCCGTACTCCATCCTCGGTGATAGTGACATTTTGCATCTTTGGGTGGTTTTGTGGGGTGAGTATCTGTTTACAGGACTGAGAGAGACTCAGTGGCTGTGCGCGAGAGAAGACTGATTCAAACTGTTTGTTTAATATGTTTGCCTTTGTCGTTGCGTCGGTAAAGGTTTGACCATCACTTTTGAGGGGGGCTACTCCACAATTTTCTGTTTTGTTGGACTTGACAAAAGAATAAAATTTCTTATTTGCCCCTGGTTGCGAGTCATTTGAGAATATGACCTGGTCTAAATACAACCAGTAAGAGTTCCTAATTTGCTTTTGGATCTGACCTCTAAGCTTCTTAAATTTCTGTAACAGGTCAGGTTAATGAGTGGTTGACTTCTTAAGTTTGGAGTAAAGTCAATTGCGTTTCCTAATTTGGCGTATGATGGAGGGATTTATCCAGGGCAGATCACGACGTACCTTAGTTTGTTTTGATGGGATATGGATGGAGCTTAGACGTGCTTTAACTTTTACTATATACCCTTAGAAAATTTAGGGTCGGCGGGGTTATGCTAGATAGGCTCGGGTTGCCCCGAAACACAGAATTTATTTTGTTTGGCCTCAGGCCTATTAAAGTAAATATTTCAGCTGTATCCATATGGAAAGGAATTTAATAGTGGAGGGACCACAAGTCCAGGATGGACCGTGTCGTTGAACATATGGTCCCAGATAATATTATGATTATTATTGTAAAAATTGTTATTAACTTACTTTTTGATCAGTGACACCATTTCTGGCAAAATATAAAGATTTACTTTTGTGCTGCTGACAACAGAAACCGTTATAGTTTAATTTTACTATAATTTATATTATACCAGTCGGTAATGTTATGCCCTGACATAGTTGGAGGAATTGAGTATTTCACTTGTCGATTCGTATGTATGTCTGTAGGTTCAAAATCTTGTTTTGAACTCTTTAACAGCTGGGTGGATCTTACTCAAACTTTCACAGTTGAATGACCTTAATGTTTGGATGATCGTAAAGAAAGGAATTTTGGCTGCGACGAGTTTTGGAAGAATCATGGCCCCTTTTTTTTCACTATGGACTATATAGAACCAAAATTGGGTGATTTCTACTCCTCTTTAACTTCTGAAGGATCTTGCTTTAATTTTCAGAGAATAAATAGTTCACAATTGTGTGTAAGCAGCCTATAACTTCTTGGCTGATCTGCTCAATCTTTCACAGCTGAATTTGTAGATGATTGTTATGGCAGAAAGTTTCACTGCCAACAGTTTTGGCCTTTTGTCTTTTTGCATGTAGTCGAATATATCATGGATTTGTCTTTTTCGAAACATGTCATGTGGGTGTATCCTCGTCAATTACACATTTCTTGTTACTTTATTAACTTGAGTATATACGTATGGCTTTATTACAAACAGAGCCATTATCTTATTTAAAGAATTTTCTGTTTTTATTTGTAAATTTGGTCTCTAATGAAATTAATTGCTGATAATAGACAATTTGGGGACATATTTATCTCATTTTAAGTTTAAACAAGAAACATACTAAAACATAGACAGTTCAATATTTCAGCTAATTTTCATATTGTGTATTAGTTTTGTTAATGTAAATCTTCTTTCTCCTTTAAGTTGTTACAAGTGTTATCCGGGGCTATAAAATAACCAATTCACTATATATGTATCTATAATAAAATTTACCATGATTTTTTTTGTGTGTTTGCCAGTGGAGACCTTAGCAGAGCTTCGTGTAATACTGAAAGATGCCATCAAAACTCTAATGGGGACAGACAGCAGCGTGACATCCATATCGTCTGGCTGTGACCTCTTCTTACGCTTCATTACACTCACTAGTCTCGACTATACAGTAGGTGTCCTGCGTGGTAGGCTTTCCCAAAATGAGGTTCTTGCAAGGATAGACACTATAATTTTGCTTTTTGGCAAATTTTATCCACCCGCGTTCTTTCAATACTTCTTGAGTATGAGCTATTTAACAAATTCTAGGCCCACCTCTTATTTTAGGGACCATTGGCTATTGGGCCCTTGTTTTTAGCTCACCATGAGCACTCTCCTGAGCACAACGTGCTCATGGCAAGCTATTGTGATCGCCTATTGTCCATCGTCCGTCGTGCGTCGTCAACATTTGCCTTTTTAACACTCTAGAGGCCACATTTATTTCCAATCTCCATGAAACATGGTCAGAATATGGGTCACACTAATATCTTGGACGAGTTCAAAAATGGTTCTGGTTAGTTAAAAAACATGTCTTCATAANGCTACAAGGGGGTGTGGCATTTTTCCTTATATGGCTATAGTAATTTAGTAAAACCTTGTTAACACTCTAGAAGTCACATTTATTATCCAATCTTTATGAAACTTGATCAGAACATTTGTTCTAACAATAGCTCGACTGAGTTTGAAAATGGTTATGGTTTGTTGAAAAACATAGCCGCCTGGGGTGGGGCAGTTTTCCTTATATGGCTATAGTGAAAACTTGTTGACGCTTATATATGCCACATTTATTGGCCAATCTTCACGAAACTTGGTCAGAACATTTGTCCCAATTAAATGTTGCCAGAGGTTGAAACTGGGTCATTTGAGCTCAAAAACAATGTCACTAGGTCAAATATAAAAAAAAACATGTTAAAAGTCACTTTTGGGGTCCAATCCTCATGAATCAGCTTGCATTTTTTTTCAGAATAGTCTAGTTCTTTTGGCTCTCAGGTGAGCGCCTTAGGGCTCATGGCCCTCTTGTTTTCCATCCCTGTCCTTGTGTCATATGGTTTGTTTCTACCTTTATTATGAATACTAATAATATGAGCTCTGATTTTTGTAAAGCCCAAGGGTTCTGTGTTTTGTGAAAGAGAATTCTGACACCTTTTTCATTTCATCACTGCAACTTGGTCAGTTTTTAGCAATTTCAGATTGTGTACTTGTGAACCTTTTGTGTATATTTTATAGTAAGTAAAAAAAAAATGCCATAATGAAGTCATTAAGTATATATATGTTGTATTATACATTGTGTTTCAGGATTTTACGATATGCCAGACCATCATGGTGCAGCGAGGAAACACATTTCTTGACAAAGTCGCTTCGTCTAGACTGAAAATTGCACAACAGACTGATAAATTTATCAGAGATGGATCAGTATGTATTTATTAGATGGTTGTGGTTCATTAGATTTACATAATGATGACGAAGGGATGGAGTTTAAGATAACTTTGATAACTTAAATTTAATTTGAATATAAATATGCTTTGGTAGTCTTTTTTTAAATGAAAATAAAGCATTTTGTGTTTTTTTTTTATACCTGTCTTTTGGCGGGACGAATTATGTGAACACCATTGACAGATGGATGGGCGGTCGGGGGCACATTTATGTTTTCTTCTTCATACTTTTTTGGAAAACGTTTGTTTACTTAAAATGTATGCCAAGTTTCATAAATAGCCAATTTGCTCAAGGGACTTGAGAGTTTAAAAAATGCGATACGAGACATTTTTGCTCTGAAACTTGAAAAGTTTTTATTAAAAAATCAACAAATTTTCTGATAATGTTTTTTTGAGACTTAGTTTGAAAACTAGCCAATCACACTAGGTACTTTTGATTTATTGCCCCAGGGCCTTTTTCTCATCTTTGGGAAGCGGCCTTGGCCCCCCTAATTTTGTAAATAAAGAGTCACAAACTGTTCAAAATTGTGAAAATAGGAGTATCAAACTTGTTAAAATTGTGAAAATTTGAGTGGCAAACTTTTTGAAATTGTGAAAATTTGAGTCGCTTCTCAGTCGTTCTCTTAGAAGGGAAAAAAGCCTGGCGCCCTTTATATATACAAGAAATGGGATATTCCTGTTTCATGGAATCTTAACCTAAGTTTCAGGAAAGATTTTTATGCCCCCGGTAGGGTGGCATATAGCAGTTGAACTGTCCGTCAGTCTGTCTGTCCGTCTGTCTGTCTGTCCATCCATCCGAAAACTTTAACATTGGTCATATATTTTGCAATATTGAAGATAGCAACTTGATATTTGGCATGCATGTGTATCTCATAAGGCTGCACATTTTGAGTGGTGAAAGGTCAAGGTCATCCTTCAAGGTCGAAGGTCAAAAAATAAATAAAAAATAATCAAAGCCGTAAGCGGCCCAGTAGGGGGCATTGTGTTTTTGACAAACACATCTCTTGTTTGACATAAAATGGAGGTCATGATCAATAACCAGTCAACTTGCACTAGGCTCTTCAGATGTATTGCCCTTTCAGTTTGTGTATACCAAACAAAATCAAATTTTGTCTTTTCTGCTGTCTGACTCGTACAGTTTTCTTCAAATCTTCACCAAACTTTTGGCAAATGTTTGTTGACATAAAATGGAGGCCAAGCTCCATAAACAGCCATATTCAGCGAGGCTCTTTAGAGTTATTGCCCTTTGTTATACCAAAAAAAGGAAATTTGTTGTTTCAGCTCTGTTAACTAATTCACTTTTCAGCAAAGCATCACCTTGTTTTGTATTTGTATCCATAAAAAACTTATCCGATCTTATTGTTTATTCTGCTCTTTTGGTTATCTTCATATTTTTTTTTTTTACCATGTTTACTTTGTTGTTCAGAAAGGCAGAATTTTAGAACTCCAAAAAGATTTTAGAAATCATGTTAGAGTTCTAGGTCAAACACACCTCACCGACAAATATCTCACTGCAGCTTTATTTTACAGAAAATTTTAATCCACTCACACTCACGAGTTGTGCAACAAGTTCTGAAAGCAGCAAGTCAGTCAAACAAACGCTTCGAGGTGTTCGTGACAGAGTCTCGACCCAACGATGCCGGAGTGAAAACAAAACGAGAGTTGGATGAGTACGGCATACCCGCAACACTTGTGTTGGATTCTGCAGTCGGGTATGTATGCACACATGTACACATTTACGTAATTTATCAATATTAAATGCTCAATGAATAGACATGTAACTTAGAAAATATATTTTGTTGGCTTGAAAGTTAAGGCAATCAGTACCCCTCGATTTAAATAGGTATTCGCCATGAGCCCCTTGTGAGACTCAAACCTTTGACCTCCTACTCTGTGCCCTAACCAATGGACAATGAGACTCATGCCTTTGACCTTATACTCTGTGCCCTAACCAATGGGCAATGAGACTCACGCCTTTGACCTCCTACTCTGTGCCCTAACCAATGGGCAATGAGACTCACGCCTTTGACCTCCTACTCTGTGCCCTAACCAATGGGCAATGAGACTCACGCCTTTGACCTCCTACTCTGTGCCCTAACCAATGGGCAATGAGACTCACGCCTTTGACCTCCTACTCTGTGCCCTAACCAATGGGCAATGAGACTCACGCCTTTGACCTCCTACTCTGTGCCCTAACCAATGGGCAATGAGACTCACGCCTTTGACCTCCTACTCTGTGCCCTAACCAATGGGCAATGAGACTCACGCCTTTGACCTCCTACTCTGTGCCCTAACCAATGGGCAATGAGACTCACGCCTTTGACCTCCTACTCTGTGCCCTAACCAATGGGCAATGAGACTCACGCCTTTGACCTCCTACTCTGTGCCCTAACCAATGGGCAATGAGACTCACGCCTTTGACCTCCTACTCTGTGCCCTAACCAATGGGCAATGAGACTCACGCCTTTGACCTCCTACTCTGTGCCCTAACCAATGGGCAATGAGACTCACGCCTTTGACCTCCTACTCTGTGCCCTAACCAATGGGCAATGAGACTCACGCCTTTGACCTCCTACTCTGTGCCCTAACCAATGGGCAATGAGACTCACGCCTTTGACCTCCTACTCTGTGCCCTAACCAATGGGCAATGAGACTCACGCCTTTGACCTCCTACTCTGTGCCCTAACCAATGGGCAATGAGACTCACGCCTTTGACCTCCTACTCTGTGCCCTAACCAATGGGCAATGAGACTCACGCCTTTGACCTCCTACTCTGTGCCCTAACCAATGGGCAATGAGACTCACGCCTTTGACCTCCTACTCTGTGCCCTAACCAATGGGCAATGAGACTCACGCCTTTGACCTCCTACTCTGTGCCCTAACCAATGGGCAATGAGACTCACGCCTTTGACCTCCTACTCTGTGCCCTAACCAATGGGCAATGAGACTCACGCCTTTGACCTCCTACTCTGTGCCCTAACCAATGGGCAATGAGACTCACGCCTTTGACCTCCTACTCTGTGCCCTAACCAATGGGCAATGAGACTCACGCCTTTGACCTCCTACTCTGTGCCCTAACCAATGGGCAATGAGACTCACGCCTTTGACCTCCTACTCTGTGCCCTAACCAATGGGCAATGAGACTCACGCCTTTGACCTCCTACTCTGTGCCCTAACCAATGGGCAATGAGACTCACGCCTTTGACCTCCTACTCTGTGCCCTAACCAATGGGCAATGAGACTCACGCCTTTGACCTCCTACTCTGTGCCCTAACCAATGGGCAATGAGACTCACGCCTTTGACCTCCTACTCTGTGCCCTAACCAATGGGCAATGAGACTCACGCCTTTGACCTCCTACTCTGTGCCCTAACCAATGGGCAATGAGACTCACGCCTTTGACCTCCTACTCTGTGCCCTAACCAATGGGCAATGAGACTCACGCCTTTGACCTCCTACTCTGTGCCCTAACCAATGGGCAATGAGACTCACGCCTTTGACCTCCTACTCTGTGCCCTAACCAATGGGCAATGAGACTCACGCCTTTGACCTCCTACTCTGTGCCCTAACCAATGGGCAATGAGACTCACGCCTTTGACCTCCTACTCTGAGCCCTAACCAATGGGCAATGACACTCACGCCTTTGACCTTCTACTCTGTGCCCTAACCAATGGGCAATGACACTCACGCCTTTGACCTCCTACTCTGTGCCCTAACCAATGGGCAATGACACTCACGCCTTTGACCTTCTACTCTGTGCCCTAACCAATGGGCAATGAGACTCATGCCATTGACCTTCTACTCTGTGCCGTAACCAATGGACAATGAGACTCAAACCTTTGACCTCCTACTCTTTGCCGTAACCAATGGACAATGAGACTCACGCCTTTGACCACCTACTCTTTGCACTAACCAATGAGCTATATTATTTTGTACTCCACAGGTACATTATGGAGAAGGTGGACATGGTGCTGTGTGGGGCAGAGGGAGTCGTGGAGAGTGGCGGCATCATTAATAAGGTAGCTTTTCACATGTAAGCTTTCACAAATGTCATTCAGATATACATTGTACTGTAATGGTTATTCAATAATTGCATTCAGACATTGCATGTTTAGCTGTAAATCTATTTGATACACACAAACATATGCATTTTTGTGTTATTTTTAAACAAGCACAATCTATTCATAGTACCGGGTAATGATTGTGATATAAGGTTAATGGAATTCAATCCTATAATAATAATTGTGGAGGAGTTAAAACTTAATGTAGCGAATCCAGAACCATCTATTGTTTAGCTCAGGAACATTAAGTATTCTTTAATTTTTTTTATGACAATAACTGGTGTAAACATGTTGATATACTGGTGTTTTTATACTTCTGCCAAATACCACTGTGTTAAAAAAACTTCAATCAAAATGAATACAATTTTTTTTTGTCGTAATAGATTTACTATGAAAATGAAACTTAATACAAATCTTGCCGTTTTGAACAATTTTTGTTTAAATGAGTGCAGGGCTTTTTACCATTTAAGCGGTATGAACTCAATTTGGAATTTTAGCTTCAAATTACCTTTAGCTGGGGAAAAAGCATGATTGTTTGAAGAATTATTGATTTACCTAAAAAAATAGAAATACTTAAAAGTACTTGAACAGGGAACATGTAAACAAATACCTGAAATGTTTAGTAAAACTTCATTCATCATAATTTAAAAACAGAACAACTCCAATTTCCAAACATCTAAAGGTCAAACCATTGCTTGGAAAATTTGGGAGTTTATTTGGGATAATAAGAAAAGTTTTGCCATGGAAATACTGGTATGGCTAAATAAAGTCAACACATTATTTTACAAAGAGGTACCGGTACTGCTTGGTTATTTCCATATGCCAATTATTCTTGAAACAATAGGTGCATTCTTAACCCTTTGCATGCTGGGATATTTGTCGTCTGCTAAAATGTCGTCTGCTAAATTTCTAAATTGAGCATTTTCTTCAATTTCTTCAATTTTTTATAAAGAATACTATCAGAATAGCAAACAGTTTAGATCCTGCTCTGTGGCGTCTCATCTGGATCCAAACTGTTTGCAAAGGTCTTCAAAACTCGGTTCCAGCACTGAAAGGGTTAAAGTTTACTGTACTAATCATCATGATTGGGTTTGCAGATTGGTACATTCTCCATCGCAATTGCTGCCAAGGCGATGAATAAACCATTTTATGTTGTGGCGGAGAGCTTCAAATTCGTGAGATTATTCCCCTTGAATCAGCAAGATCTTCCGAACCAATTCAAAGTGAGTACATTGTATGTGATGCTTGGTGCAATATATTTCAATTAATATTCTGATTTGAATCTTATATTATGTAAGTTATGCTTAATACTTTGGTCATTGATTGAGGCTACAAAATGTTCGTTAGAGTTATATATTAGAAAAGACCAAAGAATTATTTAATGCAAGAAAGCTGAGAGCACATCAATCATGCTCTTGTATACAGTATAGTTTAGTTTAAACCTATTTATTTTAGCTTGATTGCATCGAAAGCCTAAGGCTGATTTGAAACGCTCTCGAGTCCGTTTCCTGGGACTAGAACCAGTACTTGGTGTCTTTGGGGAAGATTTAAAGAACGCTCCCACTGTGGGGATCAAACCTGTGACCTCTCGATCCCTAGGCGGACAACATATCCACTACAAAAAGTTAAGTTTGATGACATTTGAGAGGGGGTTACTGGTATTAGAGTCACTCTGTCGGTCAGTTTATACCTGGTAAGACTGTTGGGTCACAAGTTTTAACAGCATTAAAGACCAACCCTTCAACGTTGCAACATCTACATGTTTTGTGTTCTAGTACAAGGCGTCTACGCTGCAGTCGGGATGTGACCTGGACAAGGAGCACCCCCTGGTGGACTACACTCCCCCGAGCTACATCACCCTCCTGTTCACCGACCTCGGCGTCCTCACACCCTCCGCAGTCAGTGACGAGCTCATCAAGCTCTACTGTTGATATCTTGGTTGACATTATTGTTATATGCAAATAAATTGTTTGAAAAGTATTGATTGTTCATTACTTTCCTTTTATTATCTGTCCTCATTATCATTATCAGACACATGTTTATCACTTCCAAAACGAATACAATTGTGTGTGTGTGTGTGTGNCGGATATTTGCCAAAGGTGTATTTTTTAAACAAATAAACCAGTGCACGGTGGCCAATGTGACCTTAAAGAGCACTGGTAGTGGTTTAAACATATTTTATTTCCAAATTGACAATTACAAATAAATAACAATTCACACACAAAAAAAATGGAAAAAGGGTTGGACCTTAAGTTCTACAACATTATCGGGGGTCTTTCCCTTGAATATAAAGTTACATAGATAAAGGTGACTGTTTAAGATGTAAATATAAGTCGTCGTTTTGGAAATCTTACGAAAAAATACTTAAAAAAGATAGATGCAAATACTACTTTGACTATAATGATAGTAGTAATAATAATAGTAATAATAATAGTAATAAATAAAATCTTCAAAAATTAGAAAATGCATTAGATCGGGATAATTACTCGATAATATATATATTAAACAAGTAATTACAGATTTAGCTTTTTGTAAAAAAAAAACTATTTTCTACTTAAAATTCTATGCTAAAATATTGAGTTGTATTACTTATTTTTTCCGTTCTCTTTCTAATTTGCTGTAGCTTTTAGTTATTTTTTATGGTTACTCATGGGGTCATATAATGGTGGATTCTAACATGACTAAGAAAAAGCTAAATAGTTTTGTATTGGATGATTGCCTATAACTTGTTTACTTGACCTTGTTTGGGTTAAATGTGCTCTCCGCCCTAGGATAGGTGTTAGTGGGGGTTGGAGCGGGATACAGGATACGCCCCGGCTCCAGAGGCGTCCCTGGTTCTTTTAAGTGCCCGGCGTAGAGCACCGATACACTGCAACCCCGTGTAACGTCCCTCGGGAAAGAATTAAACGATTACAATGTATAAAGTAGCTTTATTATACCACCGCTCCAAGATAAGGTGTGTATACTGGAATCCTCATAAAAATCTGTCTGTCTGTCTTTTTATAGGCCCAAACTTGTCTAAAGGCGTTCTCTTACAAGTTTCAATGTACCACATTCAAACCAGTCACTTTTGTCGTGGTCTTCCTCATCAGCGTTGTAACTGAAAATATTGACGGCGCATTGCGATTTCTTGTCCGTTAAATAAAGATAACTGATAATTGTTCTCCTTTTTCCATGGGCGTCATCATTTCCAATTTGCATATGAACAAACTGACTGCGCATAACGTTTCATAACGCAGTTAATGACGTCACAAATGTGTATGACGTCACGTCGTCACGACGTAGTTCCCTAGCGATAACGTCATACCACAAAACTTAAAGCGCCATTAACCGCAAGCAACGCTAAAAATTGACGCTGCAATGGTTTCGACCTAAATGATATCTCCAGTGAATGTTTAAACGTACGAGTGATGGACAGCAGTGAGGATTCTCTGGTGCGGATGCTAGGGGGCGTTCCGGACGTACCGGCGTCACCCGCAACACGTACATATGGCAATCAGCAACTGCTGGAGGCAAAACTGAAAATAGCAGAAAGCAAGACTCGAGGTAAAATGCCCTTAAATATATTTGCATGAAAAAGCCCTTTAAAACGTTTCAGTGCAGTTTGGTTTCCTTCTTCGAAAACCCACTATTGCTCAATATCTCATTTCTTATTGATTAGATTGAACTTTATTTTATTATAGAGAATCGGGATGTTGCTTTCTATACACTCAAAGACACGTCTGATGAAACACTTAGACGTTTCATAATTCATCGATTTTTTGTCAACGGATTGATCGTACTTTCATATTTCCTTCACATTTATTTTAAATTAATCCAATAGAATATATGATCAAGTATCTTTAAACAGCATCATCACTAGAAAAATGAAAAAAAATAATATAATTTAAGATTACTTAGTATTAGTAAAAATTATTAAACGGTTAATCGAACATGCACTTACTTAGTATATCCGATCCTAGTTACTCGGTCTCATTTATGGAAACCCGTTGCTCTGTTGATGTACACATTTATCTCATCGAGAAACCATAATATCAGCTGATTGGCGATGGAATGTTCATCCAATACCGAATATGGTCAATTCATGTTCCCTTAGGTTACATGGAAATGTTCAACTCGTCACAATAATTTTGTACACTATTTCGATGGGGTTATTTTGATGGTAAAGCGAGCGTTCGTTATGTGTGAATCAAAACTTGTAAAAATACATGCGTTACACGTGCGGAACGAGCTTGAGTTCATCATAGCTGCTTTAACGATCGATAAATTTGCAATTGTCTTAATGCAAACAAACGCGTTTTAATCAAATTAAAAAAAAATCATTTTTAAATTGTATTGTCGGATACAAATAATAAAAGCTCATAGGTGACTGAGTGCGTCATGGATGAAAAAGAATATTGGAATACCATTTCGTAGAAAAAGTTATCAAACGACGATGTGCGAAATTTTGAGTTGAAATCTTAAGCCGTTTTTTGAGAAATTAGAATTATAAAGGTATTTTGTTTGAAGTGCCTTTGAGTATTGAGTGCGTTCCGATCATACTCACCATAGTGTTCATAATTTAAAGACTTTACGTTGTTTCATTTCATGTTTTAGGTGCCGGACGTTCATCGCCAGACGAGATAGCGCGTTTCGACGACGCATTCAGCAGGGACTTGCCATGCCCTATATTTTATGTAGACCGGAAGCAAATGGCACTACAGAAATTCGACAACTTCGATGACATGTTTATGTATATATCCTCGCACAAGGATAATTCAATCCCAGAAGAACTATGGTACTCGTGGGATAACATCACCTCACTTCCGGTCCCGAGGCTATCGCATTACGTCACGTTTGGCGAATACCTCAAGAAACTGTACGCCGATAAAGAGCTTGTTGATGTGAAGATAGAAGTGGAGCAGCACGAATTCATGGCTCACAGACTGGTGTTGTCTTGTTTCAGTAAATACTTTTCTAGTTTGCTTCTTTCCAACGTTAGTAATACACTTCCGTTAGAAATTATACTTTTGGGCGTCACCCCATCCGCCTTTGCGACATTTCTAGAGTTTATTTACACCGGAAACTTCAGCCCAAATGCCGATGACGCCATTGACCTTCTGATAATGGCCGAATATCTTGACGTCCGCGCACTGAGGAAGCGACTGAATCCATCCAACGGAAGTCTGTCGATTCGTGACGCTGTGCGGCTGTTGATCCGATGCAAGTTGTCGGGGACTCTCTATTCAAAGGCGTTTCATCGTGTGCTCCGCGATTTTATGAGTGCCGTACTTCTAGCAGAGTTTATGGAAATCAGGGTCGATAACTTATGCAAATTACTTGCTTCAGGTACGTTCGATGTTGTTTTAGATTTGAAGTAATATCCCCGTCACACCGGACTGGCGTCCTTACTGCGTCCTTACGGCGACCCAGGTCGCAGTGAGAACGCCATTGACGCCGGAGGGACGAAGTAAGGACGCAAGAGGACGCAGTGAGAACGCCGAAATTGCTCAGGACGCGAGCCCAAGGCGACCACTTTGAACATGTTCAAAGTGGTCGCCGAATTCCGGCGTTCTTACGGCGTTCTGTTAAGGACGTCGTAGGGACGCCGTAGAGACGCAATAGTCGTAGTAGGGACGTGGTAGGGTCGCTGTAAGGTCGCCATGGACGTCGTGTGGTCGCCGCTCAAACCCACAGACAATGATCATTGACTGCAAGGTATGTCGCCGTGTGGTCGCCGCTGCGGGGACGCCATGGTCGCAATACGAACGCAGTAAGAACGCCAAGGACGCCGTATGGTCGGCTTTGATCGCCGTAAGAACGCGGTAAGGTCGCGAGGGACGTATTAAGTGAGGACGCGTAGAACGCCATAAACCAGGACGCTGGTGTGACGGGAAGGCGAAAAACAGCATTCTTACCGAAAAAGTCATTGGCGTCCTTACTACGACAATCAGAAATGTCCAGAAACACAGTTTTAGGTCGCCGTAAGTACGCCAGTCCGGTGTGACGGGGCTATTAGAAAATAAGTACGTGAATATTACACGTCAGAACATGATTATCCCCCCCCTCGAAAAAAGCGGCATTTAGCAGTCGCACGTTTTTCCGTCTGTCTGTCTGTCTGTTTGTCCGTCCGTCTTTGCGAAGTTTCGTATCTCAGCCATAATTGAGATATTAATTTATGGATTTTGAAGGTTGTCTTAGAGGTCAAGATCACAATTCAAGGTCAAATGTGGCCATACAATATCTTTACCCGGCGGTAACTGTGTCATTCAGCATGCAATTAATAATATCTACAATGAGAAGACTGATTGTCGCGTGTATCACCCGTTTTATTACCTCAATGGTAAAGGTCACACTTAGAGGTCAAATGTCAAATGTCAATACAAAAAGCTTGATTGTGACTTAACCGGAGTATAAAGACTGTGGAATGTGTTGGCATCCGGGCCCTATGGACACAGGTCTTGTTTTCAATGACATGAATGTGAAGACTTTTGAAGTTAAGACAAGAAGAATGTTTTTAATGTATTTAAATGTAAATAAAAAAACAATATAATACGTTGTGAAGGAGTCTGCGTATCATTGAACAACAATTCACTACAAGTATCGTTTGAAAGTCTATTGAGTAAGCGCAAAAAGGTTGATCAATGCTTTACTCAAAACTCACACGTGTTCAACTGAAAGTACACACATTTAAAATTGATTAATTAAATTAATTAATTAAATTAATTAATTAAATAAATAAATTAAAATTACATCGTATAATTATACGCATGCATCTACGGAATGTTGTGAGATTTATTAAGTTTATGAGCTTCTTCAATGATATACATGTATATCTAAAATATAGAATGCGCACGTTACACCATACTTATCCGCCGACATGCCGTTACTGTTTTGCAGACGATCTGATGGCCCCGCGCGAGTACGACGTGTTTCAGGTGGTGCTACGCTGGATCGTGCACGGGGCACACGAGCGCGTGCAGTATACGACACGCGTCATGGGACTCGTCAGGTCAGTGCTCATAGTGTCCGGTGATATGGGGCATGCACCGGATATGTCCTTTAACGTGATGTTTGCCACGCGCTTGTTCTCTTCTGAAAAGAATTCAGAAATTTCAATGTACATTGTATAACAAATCAGAGAATTTATTTTATTGTATGAATATATATTTGGAACTTTGATAGTGCAGCAATTGCCAAAACACCAAAAGGTCGCCGTGGCGTAGTGGATATGGTGTCCGCCTAACGATCGGGAGGTCACGGGTTCGATACCCATTGTGGGAGCGTTCTTTAGATCTCCCCAAAAGACACCAAGTACTGGTTCTAGTCCCAGGAAACGTACTCGAGAGCGTCTCAAATAAGCCACAGGCTTTCGATGCAATCGAGCTAAAATAAATATGGTTAAACTAAAACACCTACGCGACAGTGCTCATAAAGCAAAACATTGCTTGAACTTTAATGTTACCACTTCCACTAGTGACACATACCTTAAGCTTGTGTCACGTGCGTGTACTTCTTACTGTGGTGGTACACTGTCGGGTGTGATTAAATTAACTGAATCACTATGTTGTATTATACATTTATTAATTGCCATTAAGTTTGGAGAGGAATTATGAATCATCCGTATTCAAGTACCTGTATTGAGTAAATAATGTGCTCGTAGATGTGTTGTCAGTTGATGTATCCGCTATGAATCGCAGGTTCTGTCACATGAGCCAGTCTCAGCTGTTCGACTGTGTGGACGAGACCCGGATGTTTGCAGACTTCTCGGAACTGCGAGATTTAGTGCTCGTCGCCAACTGGTAACCAAATTGTTGCTTTAAGCTTTTAAAGATAAAGTCATGTTACAAGTATGGACACCATTAATGTTACATGACGTGTTAAAACTGTGTGAACTGATAAGCTTCATTATCCATGTCCTTTGTTTTTATGCCCCCGGTAGGGTGACATATAGCAGTTGAACTGTCCGTCAGTCCGTCAGTCTGTGCGTCCGAAAACTTTAACATTGGCCATAACTTTTGCAATATTGAAGATAGCAACTTGATATTTGGTATGCATGTGTATCTCATCGAGCTGCACATTTTGAGTGGTGAAAGGTCAAGGTCAATGTCATCCTTCAAGGTCAAAGGTAAAAAAAAATCAAAGCGGCGCAGTAGGGGGCATTGTGTTTCTGACAAACACATCCCTTGTTAAATATTATTTACAGATCTTAAACGTAAACAGACATATTCCTTCTATCTTATTTCTCCTGTTTACTTGTAGTGGTTCCAGTAAAATCATACATTTATCTATTTAAACATAAAACATGCTATCTTGTATTAAAGCATTTGACAATCTTTCCACAATTTTGACCATTTGCGTATAAGACTATCGTTAAATCTACGCAGGATCATCAGCGCGGGACTTCTGGGCAGACGAGAGCCGTTCCAGTTTCCGGTTTTGAAGAAGAGGGTCGGATATGCCATTGTGCCGGTAGGCAGCGTTTTTTCCGTGGTATTAGCGGTGATGAGACGATGATAATGGTAGCGGGGACGATGCTTTTATTGATGATGATGAAGATGATTTTTGGATTATGATGATAATTATGGTGGTGGTGATGATTGCGATGATTATGTTGATTATGATGATGATGATGATGATGGTGGTGGTGGTGGTAGTGGTGGTAGTGGTGGTGGTGG
The DNA here is from genome assembly GCA_007657795.1 of Dreissena rostriformis. Classification (NCBI taxonomy): domain Eukaryota; kingdom Metazoa; phylum Mollusca; class Bivalvia; order Myida; family Dreissenidae; genus Dreissena; species Dreissena rostriformis. The sequence continues at coordinate 49,326 of VMBQ01002888.1, read as the reverse complement.
TGGTAGTGGTGGTGGTGGTG
>VMBQ01002888.1:21805-36614 GCA_007657795.1 Dreissena rostriformis | reverse complement strand
TTTTAATTTAAAGAAAGTCTCTTCTTAGCAAAAATCCAGTTTAGGCGTAAAGTGCCGTCCCTGATTAGCCTGTGCGGACATGCATTAAACCCCTTTTCAAAGAGCGAGGCTCAGTGTCGAATACATACGTTTTCAAGGTGGTCAATGAAGGACTGTATACGCAAGCCGCGCTGCCACGCCGCTCTGGTCAGTGTGGCCGACAACCTGTACCTGTGTGGCGGACTCACCCTGCAGAGTGACCACTCCAAGCCCCGGAGTATATACGCTGTCGACGTCTACAGTACACAATCACGNCTGTTGCATATTAACCATTTTTATGCATTGTGGACTCTCCCATCCTTCTAAATTGGATCAATTTATTTCCAAAATTAGGGATGTCTAGTATATTTATTTATATATTTATTATCATGCGGCGTCTCATCTGGGTCTACGTTGTTTGCCAAGGCCTTTTTTCTAGACGCTAGGCATAAATGGATTAAACCATTGAATAATAACATTGCAATTTAATCGACTTTGAACACTCTTATTGCTTTTTATTTTGAATAACATGATATGATTTGTATTTGTCTTAAAACTTTATGCTAGTGTTTAATAATGTGCTAAGTTTTAGGTTCGACGCTTCATTCAACCGGTTTGAACCCCCGCTGCTAGCCGAGCTGACGGTAAATAATTTTGTTTTCGTTTTATGTCGTGTTGTATGTTTTGTCATGGCATTGATAGACAATTGGTAACTTGCATTAAATAAAAGACCTACCCTGAAAATGTATATGGAGTTTCATGCTATATTCAGATGTTGGATTTCATTTAGTTTGGGGGCAAGTGTTTAAAGGAATTAAATTAGCGTCGCTCCGTGAAAAGGGGGTTTAATGCATGTGCGTAAAGTGCGGTCCCAGATAAGCCTGCGAAGACCGCACAGGCCAATCAGGGACGACACTGTCCGTTTTTATGATATTTTTTCGTTTAAAGAAAGTCTCTTCTTAGCAAAAATGCAGTTTAGGCGGAAAGTGTCGTCCCTGATTAGCCTGTGCTATACAATTTTTCATGATGCAAAAATGTTATGTAAAGTAAACTCTTCCGCGCCGAGAACTCTTTCTCGGCGCGGATGCGGGTTGCGTGTGATATTACTGAGAACTGACGTATTGTCCGTTTAAAAAAAAAATCATCACCGTTTCTGTGACAATTTGTTACAACCTGCTTCTATTTTTCCTGTCTTTTCCAGAAATTGTTGTCATTTGTACACGCGTTTACGAGTTCGTACTGCTGTTTCACCCATAATTTGCGTTTACATTGCTGAAATTTCTTATCGAAGGTTTTTCTTTTTATAGTGAACATGTGTTTATGATAGGGTTTGTCTGATGGTGATTAACATTTAAAGCCATCTTTCTCACTTTCACTCATTTCGATCCATAATACTAGTTACTGTAATTCACCGTTTCACCAGGACTTTGAACGTCGGTATACTTTATTTGAGTTACCGCCAATAGTAACCAGTTTATGCTTTAAATGGGTATCAATTTCGTTCCGCACTATATAACACAATTTTTCATAAGCCATATTAACCTCGGTTGGTCAATTTGGTTTCTTTCAATTTGTGAAACTATAGTATGTAAGTGTTCGTGTATAGCAGCGTCCGACATGAAATCCGTGGGAATTTGGTTTCTTTTGTAAATTTTCTTTCGCAACGGATTGTTATTTCCATTGTGTTGTACGATCTTTGTTTTCATCACAAAGGGCTATTTAAGAATGGAATGATCGGGTATTGAATAGTTCTCCATGCGTCTTGCTCCCAAAATTGTTTCGATCATGTCAAGTGTTGCAATTACTTCAAACTTATCATAATGGTCAAGGTGTTCATACGGAACGAGAACATAGTCAACGACAGCGTGACCTTTTGATGACACGCTTGATAATTGTTTGTTGTTGAGTTCCGACCGTTAAGTTTACGCATATTTGTACTTATTAGGAAGTCAATGAATGTCTGGTAGTTTGCGCTCTTTTTATAGTCTATGACATGGCGGGGCGGAAGCGATAAAGGCATGTTCGTCCCATATCCGGATGTTGAAGGCGCCGCAAACTAGCAGTTGTGTGCTGTCCGAATGTTAAATGTACATATCACTCATGACTGTGTTAAAAAAAGTCTTCTGCGTTTACGTTTCTTGTAGAGTTGGATGGGGATTAATAGCCGACACAACAACTGAGTAATTCGAGTGTTTGTTTGTGTTTTAGTCGCACTCATATAACACCTTCATTTTGCGCATTTGTTTCGTGTACATGATACTGGTTAAGAATGGTGTTGCGAATAAAATTCCTCCCCCCCCCCCACTGTGTCTAGGGGCTCTCTTATGAATATCATGTCGGCTGCATCCATAGTCACGACTAGTGTACTCTGGGTGTCGTGATCGGCCCGACCGCCCCGACCATCATTACTGTAGCGGTGTCGTCTGTGGTCGTCCGTCGTCTCTCGGTTGCGTGGTGGGCGCCGTTGCGTTTGTTCGCGTTGTCTCCTCTCGTCACTGAATAGAATCTTGAAACCTGTCCAATGATGGCATCAGAAGCGCTGAGGTTAGAATAGCGAGCGCAGCGATGACAAGACTGAGTAGGGCGTGATCCAGCAGCTCCATCAGCTTCCCCATTTGTGGCGTGTTCTGAGAAAACTGGGCAAAATGCTTGTGCGTAAATTGTCATCCCTGATTAGCCTGTGCAGTCCGCACAGGCTTATCAGGGACGACAATTTCCGCCTTTATGGAATTTTTCGTTTAAATGATGTCCCTTCTTTTCGAAAATCCAGTTTAGGCGGAAAGTGTCGTCCCGGATTAGCCTGTGCGGACTGCACAGGCTAATCTGGGATAAAACTTTACGCACATGAATTTTGTCCAGTTTTCTCAGAACACGACACATTTAGTACAGGCTCTATAAGTCCATTGTAGCCTCCATCCTACTGTACTGCTGCGAGACCTTGAACTGGAAGTTGTTGTTAGGTCCTTAAGTTATTTCCCACCCATACACACGCTTATTCGCTTTAAATATTTGCCAAGTTATCCCATGCTTGAAGACGTATATTGCGGCCAAAGCCTAGTGTTATTGGATACTTGTTTATGAACTTTGATTTTCAATGTTTGGCTTGCCCTGTGAGCCAAGTTATTTCTAAATATTTTCAAGCTGCATACATTATTTCCGTGACAACGTTTTTGCAATCAAGTTATATGAAATCCTTCTTAAATTGGACACCAGTATACTTGAGACAGATTATATGGCGAAAATAACTATATTTTTACTTGTTACCTTAAGTGTGCGTTAGAATATATGGTAAGTTTTGAGTGCGACAAATTGTCTAATCGTCCCTATCGACGTACACTTAAAAATATTTCAAAGTCATCTCATGATAATTTACACTGTTAATGTTCTCTGTTTGATACAGTCAATTATCGTTTTTAAATCATTTATATTTCAATTTAGTTTCGTGTTCTGAGAAAACTGGACAAAATGCATGTGCGTAAATTGTCATCCCAGATAAGCCTGTGCAGTCCACACAGGCTTATCAGGGACGACAATTTCCACTTTTATGACATTTTTCATTTAAATTAAGTCTCTTCTTAGCAAAAATCCAATTAAGGCGGAAAGTGTCTCCCTGATTAGCCTGTGCGGATTGCACAGGCTAATCTGGGACGACACTTTACGCACATGCATTTTGGCCAGTTTTCTCAGAACGCGACACTATAATCCAGTGAAAAACATTAAATAAAGAGTGTGTGCGATGCTGCATTTAATTTTAACATTTTAACAGTAAAAGTCCACTGTATAATACAGACTGATAACCTGTTTACTAGAAAAGAAATGTTTACATGACCCGCGGTCAGTGGGGCTAACATGAAAGCCTCGCTCTGTGAAAAGAGGGTTTAATACATGTGGGTAAAGTTCGTCCCAGATTAGCCTGTGCAGTCCGCATAGGCTAATCAAGGACTTCACTTTCCGCGTGTATTGCATTTTTCGTTTAAAGGAAGACTCTTCTTGACGAAAATCCAGTTTAGGTGGAAACTTTCGACTCTGATTAGCCTGTGCGAACTGCACAGGCTAATCTGGAACGACACTTTACGCGCACGTATTTAACCCCCTTTTCACAGAGCGAGGCTTATTATATGCTATAAGTAAAATAAGGGATAAGTGATAAGCATGGGCTCCAGAAGATGCTCGGCCTCGGGCATTTGCGTATGACAGACGAGTTAAAAGGGTGGAGCACCAGAGTGTAATCTATTGGCCACGGATGCGCTTAACGCAATAACTGGAGCCTCGTTCTGTGATATCTGGACTTCATACATACAATTTCGTCCCAGATCAGCTTGTGCAGTCCGCACAGGCTTATCAGGGAAGACACTTCCCACTTTTATGGACATTTTCTTTTAAATAAAGTATCCTCTTAACCAAACTGTCTAGGCGGAAAGTGTTGTCCCTGATAAGCCTGTGCGGACTTCACAGCTTATCTGGGATGACATTTTACGCAAATGCATTTAGCGCAATTTTCCCAGAACGAAGTTTACTGTATCTGATCTACGGGTATTACGAGCGGGGAATGCGTACATGTTACTGCGTGTGCCTGCACTGTCAACGCACCTTCTCTGTTTACCATTGATATGAAATTCCGTTATTCCACCAATAATAACTCGGCCAATAGCTCCTTCAATAAATTCAAATTGAATAGTCAATATGAAAATTAATTACATCGATAAAGCTGCACCAGTATTTGACCGCATATCTTAATGACTGCTTGAGGGTCTTTTTCCACGTACCGTTTATCCCTCTTCATCTATAGTTGTTAATGCAAATACCATTAACTGCGTTGTACATATTATTTTACTATTACTTTATTTCGTAACCAGAGACAATCCCACGCACAGATTGTAGAGCAAGATTGCGTGACATTCAATACAAAGCGGCTACCTCTTATATAATCTTTTATATGCTGCCCACTGAACCATACACAGGAATATAAACATAAAAAATAAAAGATATCAACAACATCTGTCCTCTTAAATCCTGTATTATAATTGTTGAACTAAAATCTAAACTTGCGTATGTTATTTGCTCTGGTTAGCAAACTTTTGTGTAGGCGGTATCATAACAGTTACAAAAAAACGTTAATTTAGTAGATATATTAGGTCATTTTGTCCGACTTCTTAATTTACACAAGAAATACAAATACCCTGATACCTTTAAGGGGGTTAGTAGGTTTTTCGGACATTTGTGTTGCCTTTTTATGCATAGCTTGTTTAGTTGGGAGATGGGAAACAATAAAGTACTTTTTGTCTATTGTGTTGTCCTATTTTAAAGAAAGCAGAGGGACAATGTAAATCTACTTATTTCATAGGCGACACTTGTTTTTTTTTAATGAACGATGCTGACTAAGCTGCGTATTACATCACTTATCGATATACGTAAACTCAAAATTGGTATTTCATTTGTCACATCGTGTTTCTCACTACCACCACCCATGGGCTCCGTACAACCTCGAGGTATCGTAGGAAGTCATTTTGTGCTCACCCTAAGCGTTGGATGGCTTTAATGAAGAACCAAATTTTACTGGTATATGTAATCCATGGCGATTTCAAAGATACACATTGTATATAGATGATTTGGGTTTGTTTTCGGTGTATTATAAGCCTCGTTTTTGGAAAACTGGGCTTTATGCTTGTTCGTACAGTGTCGTCACAGATTAGCGTGTTCAGTTAGCACAGGCTAATCAGGGACGAAACTTTACGCTATTATGGATTTTTTTTGTTTATAAGTCTCTTCTAAATGACAACCCAGTTTAGGCGAAAAGTGTCGTTTTTACGTAAATATATCAAGCCGGCGACGGAGACAGTTAATATGTTCAGAACCGCTTCACCATTCTTCATTTAGACCTCTGGGTGTATTATAGGATAATAATAAGAGGAGCATTATTGGAATCATGTGGTTTCTTGAGTCTTCTTTATTGTTTGGTCTATTAACCCTTTGCATGCTGGGAAATTTGTCGGCTGCTAAAATGTCGTCTGCTGAATTTCTAAAATTAGCACTTTCTTCGAATGTTTTTCAAAGAATACTATCAGAATAGCAAACAGTTTGGATCCTGATGAGACGCCACGTTCTGTGGCGTCTCATCTGGATCCAAACTGTTTGTAAAGGCCTTTAAAATTCGGTTCCAGCGCTCAAAGGGTTAACGGGTTGATTATAAGTTGATTACCCATTACCTTCTAGTTTAGATAGCGACATCATGGACATACAGTGTTTGTCAAGAGCACTTCACGCGTGTCGCCATAGCCGGACTGACGTGGTATTCGATAGCATAAATGGATTGAATCGAGAACGTGCATGCTGGAGTTTTCTGTTAACTACCATTTCTGATACTGTAATACAAATTATGCCTGTATGACAAGTTTTTGCACTTCATAACAGAAGAAAAAGAAAAACAGGTGTTCGTCACTTTATTATAGTTTCCAATAGCTATTTTGGTTAAGCCATGAGCTAAACCCAGTTATGCCTAGCGTCTAGAATAAAGGCATTGGCAAACAGCGAAGACCCAGATGAGACGCCACATGATGCGGCGTCGCATCAGGGTCTGCGCTGTTTGCTTAAAGAATTTTTTTCTGTAAGAAATATTCTAAATATAGAAATAAATATACTAGACCTCCCTAATTTTGGAAATAAATTGATCCGATTTGGAAGGATGGTAGAGTCCATTAAGCATACATGGGTTAAACATATTAAGAGCACGCGTCAACGCTTCATTTGAATAGCATAATTGTACAGCTGGGCACATGTATGTGTAGCTTATATATGTAAAGGTATATGTTTAAGCGCGATACATTTTGAACAGAATTAAATATACAGGCGCATATTCGTATTGTAAGACCTACATGTATTTGCATTCCTGTGGATATTGATTGAATGAAGAAATATAACCCACAGTCAGCTCTTTGGTTGGTTTTATTTATATTTATTCAATGCACAATGCGATCATACGATGACGAGAGTGCGACAATACGATGACGATAGTGCGACAATACGATGGCGAGAATGCGAGAACGCGATAGTACGATGACGACAATGCGACAGTGCGACAATACGATGGCGACAGTGCTATAGTACGATGGCGACAATGCGATAGCCATATCGTACTGTCGCTGTCGCATTGTCGAACTCGCGTCATAGTATTGTCGCACTCTCGTCATCGTACTGTCGCACTCTCGTCATCGTATTGTCGCATTGTCGCCATCGTACTATCGCGTTCTCGCATTCTCGTATTGTCGCCATCGTACTATCGCACTGTCGCAATCGTATTGTCGCACTCTCGTCATCGTTTTGTCGCACTGTCGTCATCGTACTATCGCGTTCTCGCATTGCCACCATCGTATTGTCGAACTCTCGACATCGTATTTTCGCACTCTCGTCATCGTTTTGTCGCACTCTAGTCATCGTAATATCGCGTTGTCGCCCTCTCGTCATCGTATTGTCGCACTTTCGTCATCGTATTGTCACACTCTGGCCATCGTATTGTCGCATTGTCGCCATCGTACTTTCGCGTTCTCGCATTCTCGCCCTCTGGATTTTAATCTGTAACCACGATGGCTCTAACGGTATTCCGTACTTTTGTGACTTGAACGCTTGCCTTGCAAGAATGATTCGTGTTTTAGTTATATTTTTCTGTGCTTGACATTGAACGTTTGAGCATACACATATATGATCCGTGATCTGTGAGAACGGGGCATAATTAATGTGCTAAGCAGTGACGAAACTTTCCGCCTTAACTGGTGTTTCACTAAGAAGAGACCTTCTTTAAACGAACGATTCCGTAAAAGCGAAAAGTGTCGTCAATTGTTAGCCTCTGCGGACTGCATGGGTTAATCTGGGACGATACTTCACGCACATGCATCACCGGTAAGTCGAGTTTTCCCAGAACGCGACTCATATAATCGTCGATTTCAGTTTCTGAACAACGGCGTATTTTGTGTTCAAATCGTTACATGTGAAATCCAAATGTATATAACAAAATCAGCGGGAAACAATATAATGTGTGCCGTGTGATGTGATAATTATAACAGCATGAGCACTTGCACTTCATATTTGAAAAAAAAAACGTTGTTTTTTACTGTTTGTGTTGGCTTGTGTGTCTTTAATGTCTAAAAGATATCTTGGTATCGAATTGGTAAATCTGATTCATTTCCAACGAAAATGATAACATCATAGTTGGTTCCCAATCGTATGAAGTTTTTGTATTCCCAAAAATAATAATTGTTGACATACTTTATACCACTTGAACATGATGCTGCGAATTCTAAGTTTTATCTTAATATTAAACAATCTTCAGCAAAACCCACACATATCAATATACACATGTTGTCCATTTCATAAAAAATACATGGGACCCTTTAAACATGCTCCAACTGGTTGTGAAAACAGTCATGTCACTATAGACTCGTACTATCAAATGTAATTAAAAATAGATTAAATCGTGATCATGGCCATATATATAGCATTATTGTCCAATATAGATATTTGAATGTTCGGTTTTGTGGCACAGACTTTAACTTTGGACTGACCATGTTATCCATGGTTACCATGACGACGACTGACACAACAAATAACACTTCGTACTATCAATCAAATTTGTATAAATAGATCTGTGTATTAATACAAAATAGAGATGAATATTGTTTATATAGATTAATATTATTCAATACAGAACTTTTAACGGATTATTTTTGTTTACTGTCTTAGATTCTTAAGTGTGATACTTTACCAGGCCTAGCAGTGTATTCTGACGCATTTTTACGACTTTTAAATTGAACATAATGCCAGATTTATAAACGTTAATAATTTATAAAAAAAATAGTTATTATAGCAAATTTATCTGAGTAATGTTTTAATAATGTTTTTCAGTACGATTATATTTCTTATAATAACCTAAAACTTATTTCGGCAACTACATTTAAGGCAAATACATTGCAAAATACGTTTTTTTATATTTTTTTTAAGTAATTCAATTTCGAAATAAACCCACAAGGTTAAAACGTCACAAACAACATCAACAACAACAGCACACCGAAGTTACAATAGCCTGCCATGATGTTTTTAGTGTCATAAATACGTCGGATTTAAAAAATGCTACGTAATCAGTCTTATCTGAAATCCCCCAGATAACCTTTAATTAAACCATTAATAAAATACCAAATAAAAAATAGTATTGGCAAACCCGAAGGTAGAAACTTTTGTTGTACGCATTAGAGAAACAACAATACAATGTGTAACCAGTAAACGGACAATGGTTTATTTGTTCGGATTAAAATCACAAACTAATGAAATTTACGCATGGATTGTTACATTAAATAACCGAAGCATTACACCGTGGGCGGGATTCGTGGTATATATTGACCTGCCCTTATCACTAATTTTATTTCAACCGTATTTTTTAAAACATGATATCGAAATTAGCTGTTCTTGTGATTGTTCTAACGGCGGGATGGGTCCAAGGTATGCATTTCTGATGACGTTTTCTCTTCTCATATAATTCAACTGTATTATTTAAAGCTTTAAAAACATGCGTTATGCTTTTTCTGCTGTAAAGGTTTATTTCCCCTACATTTTTTTATACCGATTGTTGTTTCGATTCCAGTTGGTGTTGGTATTGTCATTTATGCGCAATAGTTGTCGATCCTGATTTTAATCACTGCTGGTATGTATTTATAATATTTATTTATAATACGATGGTCTTTTGCCTTATCATGTATTTTTAGATAATTCGAATAAACCAAACGCATTTTAAAAATTAGAACCTACATTATAAATTATAACTTACATATGCGCACTATATTTTGTAGATCATGGTTGCAATAACTCTTTAACTGAATTTTATTCTCATTTTCTTACACTAAAATTGATTGTTATTCTCAAAACCTTTTTTTCATTTTCAATTTAGCACTTAGAACATACAGTATAAACATAATATTCAATCAATTTCAATGGCGATATGTAAAATCTACATTTGTGAAAATATTTATGGTTCCGGATATTTATAAGATTTACAGAGTTCGTATTTAAACCATTTACCTTTAAAGCCTCTATAACGCTCAAAAATCAACGACAATTTTGTAATATATTTCGAAAATAAAATAGCATATAAATAAACAGTGTTCCTTATAGCAATAGCAAAAATTTCAACGTTAGATGTGCTCTGGTAACAACGATTTTTGTAGATACAAAATGCTTGTTTTTATTAATTTGTGACACAATTAATTTCATTTTTATTTCCCGCAAATATATCTATTCATACGACACAGTGACACTTAAATGGCACCATGTTAGTGTTCATGTGTCGTTTTAATAGATATCGTTGCGGGAAATTCAAATGGAATATAATTTTTCAAAAAGAAAACGGTTTCATAATTCCATGGGCTTTCAGACATTACTTCACATTACGACAAAAAAATCCGTTTTTGAGATTCGTTGGTTCAAACAGATATCATCTAACCTCTAAATAGTTGTGCCCTAGCAAATTCAATTAATATTGAGTAAATGGAAGTGTTATTTTTTTGGATAGTGTTTTAAATCCACATGTATGTTAGTAAACCACTTTTGATTTTTGAGTTTTTATAAAACCAAATTATGACATTTTGTTAACTTGAAGATATTTAATATCTTCACTTGAAGAGCATAATCCGGTAACTATTTCTTTAGCTTTATACGGATCCGTAAGTTTGAGAATCTGTTTATGAAACTTTTTTTTTACAAAATTGCGTAAGTTAGGCAGACTTCTTCAGAAATTTGTACGGAATGTTTCTAAAACGTGCATATTCTATCTTATTATGGCAGCTTTGAATCATGCCGTTTGGCTTGAGGACATTACCCAGAANATGTCAGAGTTTATTTATAGGTCATCGCTGAGTCTTCACGACTACCGTATGTGCTGACCTGAAATGAAATTAACACATATCAATTTGATATCTCTTAATGGCTCTTATAGTTGTTTAGATATGCCCCGGGCAAGGTACCGGACCGCAAAACGTGCGACAAGACTGACAACCGGTTTACCCCCCCCCCCTTCGTTAGTCTTCACGGTATAACACATATCAATAAGCCTAGTGATATGATAAATGCAGAATACATTTTCGAAATAACGATGACCGCCGAAGCCGATCGAGCATTCGCTTGGAAATGAACAGTAGTACAGGGAAAGTGAAAGCGCTTATGGCGAATACGTCACTGATAAAACGCACATGTGCTCTATATACGAATACAATATTATTAATTACGTCAACAGATAAAGACGCCAAAGTACCGGCTAGCAACCTAGACCACCCAGTACCTCCGAGCAACCTAGACCACCCAGTGCCGCCTAGCTACAAAGACGCCCTAGTACCGCCTAGCGACCTATCTGATACGCCAAATTGGAACTTTGGTAACGATATGCGCCCCTACCCTCCCAAGCCTGAACCTGGTCGTGATGACTCTCGGAACATAAGTGACCTTGTTGAAAAAGGCAAGTAGTGACTCTGTTTTAAGACCAACCTAATCGTATATCCGAGCTAGTTCTATGTGCACATTTTAGATCGTCTCAAGGTTTTTTTCCGGGAAAAATTGAATTTCATATCCGAAATAGTTTCAAGTGTGTGTTCGAGATAGCTCCAAGTGTATGTCCCTGTTAGTTCAAAATGTATATCCAAGTTAATTAACAGTGTATGTCCGAGATAGCTTCAATAGCATTACCAAAAGTTTCATGTTTATGTCTGATTTAGTTCCAAGTACAACAATGTATGTCTGATATAGTTCCAGTATATATTCTATATAGTTTCAAATGTAAACCCGATATAGTTTAACATTTATATACGAGAAAGTATCAAGTATCTAGCAGTGATAGTTGTATGTGTATGTCCGATAAATTATACGCCATAGCCGATATTCATGCAGTTTCAGGTGCATGTTCGGTATCGTTCTAAGAGCACACCCTTAAAAGCTCAAAGAGCACATCAACGTTTCAAACACAGACAGTAATAGTTATGTGTATGTTTCTGCAATAGTTATCAATGAAAGTCAGCCAGAGTCTCAGACGAGCACCAGTGATCGTATCACAAACAAATGGCGAATTAAAATATCAGTGATAAATGAATGAAACTATTCAAATACATCACCGATATTGTAAACGATAGTTGTCAAATTATTTTAAGGACAATTAGCATATCCGCGATATTTTTTTTTTTTTTGACAGTTCAGAATGATTTAATATTTGCAATGTATTTAGCGTTGATGGTTTCAGAGTTAGAAAACAAGCTTGCCAGAGAACTACGAAGACTTCTCATGAAAAGCGAGATGGACGCATTTACAGAGGTGATAAAAAAGCGTTCACTTAATATAATAATAAAGCATTGCCGTTTACATGCAACAAGTCTTATTGATATATAAATGTAGGGTTGCAACGTGTTATGTGAGATATCATATGATGCTGACCAAGCTACTGCATAATTCAATTGTTCATCGTTTGGAGGGAATATAAATTCATATGATGCTAACCAAGCTACTACATAATTCAATTGTTCATTGCTTAGAGGGAATATAAATTCATACGATGCTAAGCAAGCTACTTCATAATTCAATTGTTCATCGCTTAGAGGGAATATAAATTCATATGATGCTAAGCAAGCTACTACATAATTCAATTGTTCATCGCTTAGAGGGAATATAAATTCATATGATGCTAAGCAAGCTACTTCATAATTCAATTGTTCATCGCTTAGAGGGAATATAAATTCAAATGATGCTTAGCAAGCTACTACATAATTCAATTGTTCATCGCTTAGAGGGAATATAAATTTATATGATGCTAACCAAGCTACTACATAATTCAATTGTTCATCGCTTAGAGGGAATATAAATTCATATGATACTAAGCAAGCTACTTCATAATTCAATTGTTCATCGCTTAGAGGGAATATAAATTCATATGATGCTAAGCAAGCTACTACATAATTCAATTGTTCATCGCTTAGAGGGAATATAAATTCATATGATGCTAACCAAGCTACTACATAATTCAATTGTTCATCGCTTAGAGGGAATATAAATTCATATGATGCTAAGCAAGCTACTACATAATTCAATTGTTCATCGCTTAGAGGGAATATAAATTCATATGATGCTAACCAAGCTACTACATAATTCAATTGTTCATCGCTTAGAGGGAATATAAATTCATATGATGCTAAGCAAGCTACTACATAATTCAATTGTTCATCGCTTAGAGGGAATATAAATTCATATGATGCTAACCAAGCTACTACATAATTCAATTGTTCATCGCTTAGAGGGAATATAAATTCATATGATGCTAAGCAAGCTACTACATAATTCAATTGTTCATCGCTTAGAGGGAATATAAATTCATATGATGCTAACCAAGCTACTACATAATTCAATTGTTCATCGCTTAGAGGGAATATAAATTCATATGATGCTAAGCAAGCTACTACATAATTCAATTGTTCATCGCTTAGAGGGAATATAAATTCATATGATGCTAACCAAGCTACTACATAATTCAATTGTTCATCGCTTAGAGGGAATATAAATTCATATGATGCTAAGCAAGCTACTACATAATTCAATTGTTCATCGCTTAGAGGGAATATAAATTCATATGATGCTAACCAAGCTACTACATAATTCAATTGTTCATCGCTTAGAGGGAATATAAATTCATATGATGCTAAGCAAGCTACTACATAATTCAATTGTTCATCGCTTAGAGGGAATATAAATTCATATGATGCTAACCAAGCTACTACATAATTCAATTGTTCATCGCTTAGAGGGAATATAAATTCATATGATGCTAAGCAAGCTACTACATAATTCAATTGTTCATCGCTTAGAGGGAATATAAATTCATATGATGCTAACCAAGCTACTACATAATTCAATTGTTCATCGCTTAGAGGGAATATAAATTCATATGATGCTAAGCAAGCTACTACATAATTCAATTGTTCATCGCTTAGAGGGAATATAAATTCATATGATGCTAACCAAGCTACTACATAATTCAATTGTTCATCGCTTAGAGGGAATATAAATTCATATGATGCTAAGCAAGCTACTACATAATTCAATTGTTCATCGCTTAGAGGGAATATAAATTCATATGATGCTAACCAAGCTACTACATAATTCAATTGTTCATCGCTTAGAGGGAATATAAATTCATATGATGCTAAGCAAGCTACTACATAATTCAATTGTTCATCGCTTAGAGGGAATATAAATTCATATGATGCTAACCAAGCTACTACATAATTCAATTGTTCATCGCTTAGAGGGAATATAAATTCATATGATGCTAAGCAAGCTACTACATAATTCAATTGTTCATCGCTTAGAGGGAATATAAATTCATATGATGCTAACCAAGCTACTACATAATTCAATTGTTCATCGCTTAGAGGGAATATAAATTCATATGATGCTAAGCAAGCTACTACATAATTCAATTGTTCATCGCTTAGAGGGAATATAAATTCATATGATGCTAACCAAGCTACTACATAATTCAATTGTTCATCGCTTAGAGGGAATATAAATTCATATGATGCTAAGCAAGCTACTACATAATTCAATTGTTCATCGCTTAGAGGGAATATAAATTCATATGATGCTAACCAAGCTACTACATAATTCAATTGTTCATCGCTTAGAGGGAATATAAATTCATATGATGCTAAGCAAGCTACTACATAATTCAATTGTTCATCGCTTAGAGGGAATATAAATTCATATGATGCTAAGCAAG
>VMBQ01002888.1:0-19804 GCA_007657795.1 Dreissena rostriformis | reverse complement strand
TTTTTTTAATGCGTTCAGGCATTATGGAACCTAATTGCAAATGGAGGATAAATTATTGCGATTATAATTTTTTTTTATATAGCTTGTCATCGCTTTAACGACTGTATGCTTAAAAAAAATTGTAAGAGTGTTCCCACCTGTATTTACATAAAAAGTCACTCAGTTCTTGTAAACCACTTTGATCAGCGAAGACATCTTTCTTCGATTTAGATCTAGACTCATTAACTTAGTTAAGTCTACACAATACGACTTTGATTATGATATTTCTGGAATTCGACTCATAGATGCACAATTATTTCAAGTTGCCTACTGGACAATGGAGACGCCACAGACGAGTACAAAACCCACTCGACCAAGCAGCCCGGGGAGCTGTACTCGCCCGACAAACAATGTCAGCTCGAATACGGAGAAACCTCAAGATTGGCATGCGGTCAGGTAAGGTATAATAGAGGATTGTGGTGTGACACTGTTTGTTTACATCCCCGGAAAGGGAGGCACTTTTATCCAACAACGAAATCTTGTTGATAATCATGTCAAATCGGCGAAAAAAGATCACTTTGATAATCCCGCTAAACTTATACATGTTAATCAACAATCATCATCCTACTTCTGAATAAAAATAAAAAAACAATCACAAATAAAAACATCTCACATAACAAGTTGTCTTCCTTCATTCATAATGGTACCATATATGAGTCACTAACTGATGAAGCGAATATTCTAAATTCCTCCTACCAATCTTATTCTTCCTTAACCTATACGCAGTACGCATATGCACAACCTACATTCCCAAGAGTCAGATTGCCCCGTCCTTGAAGATCTCATTATTTCCCATCAAGCTGTCTTAGATTCCGTAAAAGTTATGAAAACGGGAAAGGCATCAAGCCCGGGCCAAATAAATAGCCAAGTCNTTGTGAATTTATAATGACTTAATTGGAATAAGAATTGCTGAGAATTATCAATATCCAAAAATGAAGGGCTAATCTGATCCAGAAATATATGTACCTTTTGATCAAATTGTAAAAAACTAATTGACAATTAGTTGTGAGGGAAAAAACTAATTGTTACAAAAAGCTTGCAGTGAAAACTAATTGACCCAAAATCTTATCTGTTGCCCTGCCTAGTTCATATATATTTATTACTTACTTTCTGTCTTGTGAACAATTGGTGATATGCAAAATAATATTTAAATTTCTAACAAACTTTTAAGTGGTTAAAGCTCCCAAAGATTTTTTTTGCAGCTAGGAATTTTCTTAACAAATCTTTAATCTTTGAGTAGAAAAATATTTGTAATTTTTTATTTTGATTTCATATGGTTTAAAGCTTATATCGAGATAATTTAAGAAACCATTTTTACATGTATGCAAACGGTTGTATTTTATATTCTTCAGTCGTGTTCCGGGACATTAAAGAAGTTCGTCGAGTGAAGAAGTCAAAAGATTTTGACAAGTGGTCGGATGAAGCGAGACGACATGATGACAAAAAGTGTTTCGTAATTTACCATGGCAACGACTTTAAATTGCGAACCTTATCAGTTGTTGGTATGTACCGTAAATACAGCTAGAAACTAGTATAAGAAATTGTTAAAATAAGTCAATTGACAATCCTGTTTTTCCATTTTTGGGTAAAGTATTTGGCTCCTTTCCCCAAATTTTAGGAAATAATAAACATAACCAAGGGCCTTCTGGCCTGACTGACCAGTAAAAACACAAAAATGTAGTGGACTGAGGCCAAAACCAAACTTTGCGTAGCAAAAACAAAGATACGGTTTTTAACTCACTTTTGTGTGGTTTCTGTCAATATGAAACCATGATGTACAAAGAAATGAATGCACTTGTTGTGAATATGTATGCTTAAATTGCTGTTTTTCATTGTAAGAAAACACATAAAAAATTATCCCAATTAAGGGTTTAATTCACAACATAAATTTTGTATTCTCTAATTGACCAAGAACCTTTCCCTAAATTCACTAAAAGTGTTTTAGTTGATAAAATAGTGTTTAACTAAGGTATATTTTGAGAATTTAAACACAAGCTGTTCTATCTATTATTGATTTCAATCATTGTTAGTTGTTTATAATTTGAAACGCTTCATTTTAGGCTGTGAAAGGTTAACCCTTTGCATGCTGGGAAATTTGTCGTCTGCTAAAATGTTGTCTGCTAAATTTCTAAAATTAGCATTTTCTTCGATTTTTTTTTGCAAAGAATACTATCAGAATAGCAAACAGTTTGGATCCTGATGAGACGCCACGTTATGTGGCGTCTCATCTGGCTCCAAACTGTTTGCAAAGGCCTTCAAAATTCGGTTCCAGCACTGAAAGAGTTAATTCTTGAAGTCAATAGCAATCATGCCTTGTTACTCAGTCTTTGTTTAAGGTCATCAAAGTTTTTTCATGTATTTATACTCAACTTCTTTCATAATCTATAATTGAATAACAGTCATTGAAATTTTATGTACGATTCTCGAAATTGTTTGACAATAACAGTTTTAATTAAAAACATAAAGTTCCAAACCAATATGCATTTGCCTGTTAAATATATGTTTTTTTTCTTCGTTTTTGACATGCCCTAATGTAAAAACAACAGCATTATGAAGGTATTTAGTAATGGCATTTTTTTAAAAGAAGTATGAAAAATCTTGGGTAAAGATACTGTTAGATTATTTATTAACGCATGAAATTTCAAGAAAAAAAACAACAAAAACTTTTTTGTGGTGTCATAAATTCGTGTATTTGGGATTTTTGACAAAAATGATGAACTTGCTTAGATCATTTTCCGATGTGTTTGTGTTAATTCATTGATTGGTCAAACAAAATCAACAAAAGTTAATTTTGACTAGTTTTAACTTCATCAATTGATTAATCTTTCTAAGGGGGATTCTTAACAACGTCACTAACTATAGAGGAGGAAAATGACCTGGCTACACACTCTATTTATTTGTGTAATTTATGTGTTTCCCGGCTATCATCCTGGTCATATTTGAGCGTCGTTCTGCGAAAACTGGGCTTAATGCATGTTCGTAAAGTGTCATCCAAGATTAGCCTGTGTTGTCCGCACAAGCTTATCAGGGATGACACTTTCCACCTACATGTACACTGGATTTTCATTTGGAAGTGACTTCCTTTATACGGAAAATACCATGAAAGAAGAAAGTGTCGTCCCTGATTATTATCTGGGATGACATTTACGCACATGTATTACACCCAGTTTTCCTATATTTGTTTTCAGCTGACTCCTTTGATGAGTGTGCAAACTGGTGCAAGGGACTGGAGCTGTTGATAGAAGACGCGCGAGTATCTTCACATACCCTAGTGGTGGAAAGGTGGCTTTTATTTGCTTCTTTAGCCCTTTGCATGCTGGGAAATTTGTCGTCTGCTAAAATGTCGTCTGTTGAATTTCTAAAATTAGCATTTTCTTTGATTGTTTTCAAAGAATACTATCAGAATAGCAAACAGTTTGGATCCTGATGAGACGCCACGTTCTGCGGCGTCTCATCTGGATCCAAACTGTTTGCAAAGGCCTTCAAAATTCGTTTCCAGCACTGAAAGAGTAAGTTATATTCCTGCAAACAGAGTTTGAGATCCGTTATATTAAAGTCATTTTTTGGTCAGTTTGTTGGTTGGTCTGTCCTTCAAAAAATATTGTTATTAGTTTGTGGAGCTAACTTTTTCCACATTTCCAAATCATTAAAAGCAGATAGTGGTGTCCCTGATCTGTCTGTGCGGTCTGCACATGCATTAAGCCCTGTTTTCCCAGAGTGCTACTCATTTACATTTAAATAACATTCAGTTAAGTCAATGTTAATTTTGTGGAAGTTGTAAAATATGAATAAAGTACCCTCTACAGGATATAAATGTATGTACGACGATTTTCATCTATTTTGCTGACACTAGGGAAGTATTTGCAGAATGATTTACAGTATGCAGGATACGTTGATTATTGCATGATCTCAGCTTCTAAAGTATGAAGTTCTCAATTACAATTTTCAACTTCCTTACAAATCTCACTTTAAGGCTGGTGAACAAAATTTACACTTTTAGTGGAAGTAAATTACACCATCTTGAAAGATTTATTTTGTGTTTGAATTTGATAATTCTTGTGCGTACAGTTCACAGGCTAATCTGGGACGACACTTAACACACATGCATTAAGTCCAGTTTTCCCAGAGCTAGGCTCATATGTCTTAACCCTTTGCATGCTGCGAAATTTGTTGTCTGCTAAAATGTCATCTGCTGAATTTCTAAAATTAGCATTTTCTTNTGGCCCCATTACCAACCCTGGGGCCCCGCCCACATAGACCACACCCACCCAAAACTGCCTTTTACTATAATTTCTTCATTTCTACACCGATTCACTTCAAATTGATACTGAACTTCTCTTATGACAATTCGGTCAATCTCAACTATGCATGGCCCCATCACCAACCCTGGGGCGCCCTGCCCACATAGGTCACACCCACCCGAAATTGCCGTTTACTATAACTTCTTCATTTCTACTCCAATTCACTTCTAATTGATACTGAACTTCTCTTATGACATTACGGTCAATATCAACTATGCAAGGCCCCATTACCAACCCTGGGGCACACCTAGGTCAAACATTCGGCGTGGGGATAAGCGTCGGCCTCTGCCGCGCCATTTCTAGTTACTCATGTGATTGACTTCAAACTTTACGCATGGATTGACATTTATAGACGGAGTGCAACTGTCCACAATAAAAAACGACCACAACAACAATTGAGTTATTTCTAGAGTTATTATCCTTTGTCAATTGTACTTGTTTGGTCTTTTTAATTTCCAGTCGAACAACTAACAGATGTCAACTCTAAATTGCATACTCAAACAGATGGCTGTCGAAGCGGTCCTCTTTTTAAATCTAGTTTTCACAGAGATATTCCACTTGATTATCCGGAGCCTTTTAAATCTTAAACTTACCAACTTCAAACTTCATCACCGGGGATCGTTGTCTGGAAGCGTGCAGTGCCCGATAATAATAATATTCTGCATTTCATAAACAGTGTTATTATCCTATATTAAAGTGCCAGATAATGCTTTATTGGTGGATATAACGTTGTTATATGGCCAGAATGCTTTGAGCAGAAACTTTATCATTTGACCCGCGTCGCGCGAAATTATGCCTTATGCGATATGCCGCCATATGCTAAATGCACAGGCTGGTCTGGATATTCGCTTTTTTAATCTGTTACAACTTCATTATTTATGAAGTTTTTCTCCTTCGTTATATTCTTTTGAGCATAAAGGGACGAACATCTTCATAATCTCTTTGCAACAATACTTTTGCGATTGTAATACATTATGATCGGTGGTAGTCAAAATAATCAAAAGTTAAACCTTGAATACCAAACTCATTTGAGTCAGTCGAATTAGTGGAAACTACATGCTATTTTACGAGTTTTGACCTTGGTGTATTTTATAGGATACAATTTGTATATTTTTTGTGTACGCTGCTAGTGATTTATTCCCTGTTGGTTGCTTGTTTGTCTGGTTGGGTTTAAGAATGTCCTATCCTACTGCCTTTCCGTTGTTGTCTTAATTATTGTTTTATTTACCTGTACAAATAATAATAATAACAACTTTTTTTGTTTATTAAACTATTCAAAAGGAGTAGAAGCGCGTGACATTTTTCAGATAGCATTTGAAACGGGCGATACACGCTTGTCCTTCGAACTGCGTTCAACTTGTGTTAGTGTTACCAGCAACATCTCGCGTTTCGTTTTCAACGAAGCAGTATTGCGTGCTATAAATTTCGTGTCGTTTACATTCAAGATGGCCGACTTGATGCCAACTTGGATTTATAACATGTACATTTTCTCAAGATCAGACTTGGGTATTGCAGATCAAACTACAGCTCTTTTATATCAAACCTCGCGTAGTTTATGTGTCAAAGCATTATGTTCAGAATATTAATAACTTTAAACGATAACTAATTTTAACTTTCAAGAATGCTTTATCAACATGTGTTTCAGACACCATCACCACAACGGTTAAGCCGACCACAACCTCAACTACGCCGACCACGACGAGAACAACACCGACCACGACGAGAACTACGCCGACCACAACGAGAACCACGCCGACCACGACGACTAAGCCGACCACGACGACTAAGCCGACCACGCCGACTAAGCCGACCACGACGACTAATCCGACAACGACTCTGGCCGGCATACCGGCAGGCTGCACCAACACAGGCTGGTACGACTTGTCGTGTGAAGAAGTGAGCACCTTCTTCAAGGACACCTACGACTACGATCCGGACTTCTGGTGTGACGATTCCGAATTGCAGGACTTATGCTGCGTCACGTGCTATGGTGAGATAGCATTTAAAATGGTTTAACCTTCCACCAAACCCCATCCCCAGCCCCATCATGTCCCGCCCTTCGAAAAAAATGTGGGGCACATTTGACGCCACTTGCTCTTCTTTTAATGGCTATTTCTAAGCAATGGCAGGCCCGATTTCATTGAAAGTACAACAGACGTTATTAGCAAGAGGAATGTACATACTTTGTGGACGTTCTGCTTAACGGGGATAAGAACATTTTAGACAATAGTCAAAGATATGTAATTCTTAACGTGCTTATTCGGATTATTTCTTACGGAATTCAACGATTCTTCATAGGAAGCTTCTTTACTGAAAATTGTTTTNGCAATGGCAGGCTCAAATTCATTGAACCTGCAGGAGACGCTTCATTAGCAAGAGGAATGTCCATACTTCTAGGACGTTCTGATTTACGGGAATAAAATAAAATCAAAGATATGTAATTCTAGACGTCCTTATTCGGTTTATTTCTTACAGAATTCAATGATTCTTCATACTATTAGAAAGCTTCTTGACTTCAAATTGTTTTTTCAAAATGAGTACGTTCCGCTTCAATCATTTATCTAAGTCAATTAAAACAGTCCAAAAAAAATCTGCAATAAGTTATATAGATGTGAAGCTATTCGCATGCAACTACTCTCCAGATTGTTATGTGCAACTGCATTGCCAAGAGGAAGAATACAAACTAGGGAGATGTCCTTCTGTAAAAATACAATATTTTTGATTGATTCGTTTTGTGCATTGTGCTTTAAACTTTTCTCGGCAAATAGTGACCGTATGTCAATACATAGCTTTGGGAAGCTTCCTGCAGCAAAGAGATATTCGTATTACCAGGATGATCCGCTTCTTTTATTTTTTTATTTTTATATTTTCAAATTCACCTTCATATGACTTGAACTGTGTAAACAGTAAATAAAGGATTCTACGATAAAATAGCAAGTTTAAATTGTTTCTCCGTCACTTCGATCGAACATGTTCGAACATGAGAACAGATCTTTAGTTTTAGTTATTTGAACGTATTACACGCGAATCATCTTGTCTCTTATTGTCTTTCAGAAAACGGCATTTACTACAAGAAATAATTGCGAAAACCGGCTCTGTGACCACGGACACGACTGACTATCTGCATTTATATACATTTTTAAGTTCTTTGACACAAATAAATACTATGAAAATATCATTTCTAATAAAAAAAAACATCCTGGAATTTGTTATTATGAGTTCACTTCCACTATTGTGGACACCTGTGAACACTAAAATATCCCGAATCTCATGTGTGACATTTAAATCTAGTTAAACAATCTTAACATATTCTCATGATATGCAACGAAATCATAATTATGCGTATGTGTTCTCCACGTAAACACCGTTTTGGGGAAATCGTTTAAATCTCAATTTTGACAAAATCCTATCCCTCAAATGTGTGTGAAAAAAAGTTATGTATAGAAAAGCACGTTTTTGTATACTCCTAGCTATAATCTAGATTGATTTTTCCAAAACATGTTGTGGTACATGTTGTTTTGTAAGAAGGGTTTCACTCGATCGAAGACTGATGTAGTCATGTAGGCCTTGTGTATAATTGTCATACTTATATAAAATCAAATCTTAGTAATGGCATATTAAACAGATTTTAAAGACAGACACAGACAGACAATTTATTCAGACTTATACAAAGTACATCGTCTTCATACTTACACATACACATTTGTTTCTGTCACGTGAATAAGTATAACAACAAAACATTACATAACATAGAAATAATCATATAAGAGTACACATACAAATAAACACAATCAAATGCAGGAACACATAGGTTCTGACAAAGCGGTACTGAAATTTATTAAACAGTATTATGAAGAATCGTATTTCTTATAACAAAAGCTTCTTTGATATTTTTACATAAATTAGAAAATACTGTTTTCTAACACGAAACTAACAAATTGTGGAATGTATACACATATTGGTTGATATAAAATATACGGCTAATAAATATTTTTCTTAAAGAACAGATTAGTTCACACACTTTGATATTTAGACAAGAGCATGCGACACAGCTGATCTATAATCGTTTTGCAAATAGGGCCCATTATAGACGTACGGTCCAGCGATGACGTGTACTATTGTTTCTATTACTTAATTATATTTTATCACATGCTATACCTTGTATTCAATGTAATGCAGACATTAAGTATTTTTTTTATATAACACATGTGTAATGCGACATTTTAAAGCGTTTTCATTGGCTACAGAATCAATAACTTGCATGGCCAATCGCATGGCTTTATTTTGGTGAAATGACGTCGTCAACATGGAATGACGTCACGATAGTAAACAACTATTAGATCTATCAGCATTTGTTTGGTCAATTAAGATGTATATTATTTAGTTTAAAAGCATGTTATAAAAGAGATCTGACACTCTTTGTCATATCATACCATATTTAATTAAACTCGTCCAGGAAATTCGTTAGTAAGCTCCCCAAAGGCTCGCTTACTAACAACATTCCTGAACTCGTTTAATAAAATATGGTATGATATGACACATTTTTTCAGATCCTATATATATATCATCCTAGTGTGTTCCTTCAGTAAAATGTATTACCGAACCAGCTTCCCGTGTTGTTTTTTCATTCAATTGAATACGCAATGTATGACGTATCTCGTGTTCAGTAATTTCTGTGACAAAACACACCAGTTTAAGCGAGACTGGATTTTCGGAACGATAATTCGGACGTGGTTGTTGATGATTTGTTTTACAGTACAATATTTATGTAATTTTACATGATTATGAAATAGAACGTTATCTACACGTTGGCATATATGTCATATCTGGGGAAATTTTAGTTTTTGAGTATTTTTTTTTTCATGGAAACACTTCGCGCGAACAAAAACATTAGGAGGTCACGTCACGAACAGCGCTAGTCGCCACCTTGTTACACAGAACACATAAACCAAGATAGGAGTAAGTTCTTAAACAACGACGAAATAATTATGTTTTAATATCATTAATACGAAGTACAAATGTCTGCCATGTGTGTAGTGTATGCGTTTTCAAATAGATATGACAGAATACTATGTAAGTGTCATTGTCTACTTGAAATTGTCCGACGAGTTGAAGAGAGGTTTACACGGCGAGGCTTGTCGAGCCGTGTAAGCCTTTCTGAGACGAGTCGGACAAATTTAAGTACACACTGGATTAACATGATATTCTTTTTTTTTATCCTCGCGGATANTGAAACGCCGCGAAAATTTCCACGCGCACAATTTTTCCCCCAATGTGGAAAATCCCGCGTAAAATTTCCCCCACATAAGGGCTAAAGGCCCCTTCCCCCACAACTAAAAAAAACCCTGCAAAGGAACGACCTATTCATCAAAGAAATTACCATTTAAATTCTACTTCAATTTTCAATGACAAGAAAAAGAACTATGCACCGCAATTCCAAGATTAAACACTCTTTTGAGTCACTGACACTGTTCTCAATCCGTCAATTGTTCAACAAAACACTGAATTAATAACATCGCGTTGGCCGAGTACATTCTACGTTATTGAAGAAATCTCACCGGTTTCATTCGAGCCATATATCCCAACAATTGTATTCATTTTATGACTTTTTAATAATCACACATTTAAGTCCTTAACACACATACACGTTATATTCATATGCACCTGCGTTTTAAACATTAATATTTTCAATATTTTGGGGTTAAAATTGTTTTTTGTGTCACAGAAATGACGTCACACGACATACGTCATAAATTTCGTAAAAAAATAAAAATATACGGAAAGCTGGTTATGTTATATAGTTTAACAAAATAGTATGATTTGTAATATAAACGATAACACGCGTCGGAGCTTGGACGTTTATAATCGGCCGCAGACGCATAGTTGCCCTAGGAGTCCAATAAGCCCATTTTTTTTTTAAATTTAATCAAGCAAACATAAATAGATTTAAACTTACATGCAGTACAACAATTTAATTATTTATTTGATGGGATTTTCAGTCAAGCAATATTATACAACATTCAAAAACATGTTAAAATAGTACACATGAAAAAATGACATGCATATTAAAATATCTGCGAGAACTATGGTTACCATAATCAAATTCACAGAAATAATCTGTTTTCAAATTAATTTGATCTCCAAACTCATTACATCCGGCGTAACCCTTCAGGTGTCGCATTCTAGTACAATATGTTTTAATAAGAGCATCGAACGAATCAAACAGATATTTTGTATTTTGTGTGTGTCATGCATACTTGGAAATGGAAGTGCATATCGGTGTAATTTTATTGTTAAAAGGATTGGATAAAAGGTGTCATTTAGGTAAGCGTGTCGTCCATTAAATTGTGTTTGATGACTCCTTTAATAGCTCATCAATTTGTCATCAATGTAATAAACAGTTGTAATGGGTACTTTAATTTTTCCAATTGTGTGCAACGTATTTTGTTAACGTATTACTCACATGACTAAGAGTGAGTGTGGACGACGTTTTGCTTTGTTGAAGTTGCCGCAATCGAAAATCGGCCCGGGGTTGATATGTTCATATCGGCCCGGCGGCTAAGAATAATAACCAACTCGTGAAGTCAATTTGTTACTATTTAGAACAGAACAGAACATAAATGTTATAACGACTTGTACATAGTACATCGTCCGTCTTCACCATGTAATTATAAACATATCAAAAGAGTAATTAGTATTTAGAGAAAAGCTAATTATTTAATCCTTTACTGTGTTTTATAGGGTTTTATCATTGATTTAAAAACTATAATTCACTGTTATAAACAGTGAAAATAACAATAAATATAATCGACATTTTCACTGTTTTACTGTGACATGATGTCGTCTTTTGACATCATGGCGTTATTATTCTAGCGAAATCCGCCGCATAACTCTTTTAAAATGTAAATTCACGGCGGAGAAACACTTTAATAATAAGCAAATTCGTTGAATTGATATCCCCCGCCAATTGCAAAATTTTGTGACAAACCGAAAAGTAATCGAATAACGGACGGTAGGAAAACGCCAATTCTATTCTATCAGAATATCCCACCAATCAAGGCATTGATATTGTTCAACACATGACTATCAGGACCAAACATGAATTTAGGAGGCAAGGGTCGAATATAGTTTGAAAGTATCAGGTTAATGTAAGAGAAACTGTGTCAATTTAAACCATACCATTAAATACACAAAATGCAAACAAATTTAAACTGATTTTCTTGTATTCAAAATTTCTTTTAAAACTTTTATCTCAATTTGATTATAAAACAGTGCAAAAATAAAACTTATTTCTGGACGGATGGACAACGCCAAAACAATCTCATCCAGATAAAAGGACGGATGGACAACGCCAAAACAATATCCTCCTCCAGATAAAATTATGAGAGAAGGAATGACAGACAAGTTAGCGACTATATGCTCTCCCTTGTTGGAGCACAAAATCTCTAACCTGTAATTTCTAAGTACAAAGATTTTTACATAATTCTGGAAAAAATGCTGGTCAGTTTAGGGGTTTAGCGTACGACCTTACATGAAGCATTTGTGTAACCTTGACCCTTGATGTGAATCGTATGACCTTACATGAAGTATATTGTGTGACGTTGACCTTAACCCTAGACATGAATCTTGACCTTAACTCTAGACATGAATCTTACATATGAAATTCAGCAAGGAAGAAGACGGAGAAGAATTGTGGAAGGTTATTACAGAATCCACTGATACATAGTAAAAAAAATGGCTAAATAATAAATATTTCTACAAATGTGTGACCTTTGATGTGTGACCTTGGCGTTGGTAAAAAATACATAGGTCTTGCACTGCCTGATAATTGAGAACAATTACATTAGGGCATTTTGAGAATCCATTTTAGTATGGTATAATCCTTACCAAATAAGGCATATTTAATCAAAATGTGTGATTTTGACCTTTATATGTGACTTTGACCATGACCCTCGCAACCTGGATCTTATATTCGAGACTCAGCTAGATAATGGAGAACACTGGTGGACAGTTATTACAGAATCCCTTGATGCATAGTAAAGGAATGACTAAATAATGAATAATTCATCAAATTTGTGACCTTTGACCTCAATGTGTGACATTGACATTAGCCCCTAGGATTATGAGTGTTGAATGTGAAGCATCCCCGGATGATTGAGAACAACTATGGCAAGTTTCATGTCTCTGGCTCATGTGTGAATTGAGATAAAGCTCTAAGCTTATATTAAAAAGAATTTTTTTAAGATACAAAGGGCCATTACTCCGTTATTAACATATAGTGTACAATGCCATTTGGCGGGCATCATCCTCTTATCCATATATATACTCATACCGAGTTTCAATGATATCAACCAAAGCACTTACATAATATGGTTCCGGACACAAAAGTGCCGGACGGACGGACGGACGGAAAGACGGACGGACAACGCCAAAACAATTTCCATCCGTTTATGGCGGGGGATAAAAAAGAAAAGTGTTGGTGTACGGTAGAGTATGAATTTTTATTCACTCGTGGTCACAATTCAATCGTGATCTTAAATCGATTATCAACCGAAATTAAAACATATCCTCTATATCATATTGATTAATAGAGTTAACAAATAAAACAAAAACAACGTATCAAAACCTAACAGAAATATATCATAATATTACAATTGTTTATAAATACACACAGTCATATTTTTCTACATTATGTAATTTCTCGACAAAGTGCGTTATTTAAAGAAAGGTATACACATAATTCACAAAGACTTATTATCAGGCTGTAGCACTTTGTTGTTGTGTTTGCGATGGCACTTTTCAGATAAATGTTCATGAATTTACACTTTGTTTCCCTAATTGTAAAGACATTACCCTTGACAATAATATGCAACTAGGTAAAGTGAACACGATTTGCATACCTGTATATTTCCTATATGGTTTAGCAGTTTATCTTCAGAGACTAAAGTAAGTCAAACTCGATCACTCGAGGACAAGCTATACGTTTACATATTATATCACTGTCACTAGGCTTATATATATGAGACTGTTTTATTACCTGACATTCAAAGCCGCAGATGAGATAAAATTGACAGTCTTTTCTCGAACGAAACATATCTGCTAAATGGCAGATACAAATTATCGAACACAAAGTTAAGTTGACATAAAGGACCACGCGAAAAAATATATTTACAACACATGTTTTATGTTACTTCTAATGCAAGACTATCATCAAACTGCTAGTTTAAAGGAAACACTAGGATCAATATAGTACTATTTATTTAAGCAAAATAAGTTGTATCATAACAAACAGACAGTTCACATATAGTACACCTATTTAATGAGGCCAACAAATTTAATCTCGTAACCGAGACACACTAAACAAGTGGACCAAAGGCAATACGGCGCTCATGTTAAACTCAAGGAACTTCACTGTCTATACAGGCTATGTTCTGAGCAAGTTTAAAAAAAAATGCGCAAACAAATTCGACTTCTAGAGTGTCCACAAGATTTTCTTTATGTTGACCTAGTTACCTAGATTTTAACTCAATGTAACCCAATATCAAACTCGGTCTAGGTATCACATGGACAAATGTTCTTAGCAAGTTTCATGAATATTCGGCAATAAATGTAGTCTCTAGAATGTTCACAAGCTCTTTTTTTATTTAACTTGGCTAAGTGATCTAGAGTTTGATCCCACGTTTCCTAGTTTTGATCTACACCGAGATATCAATATAAGAAATGTTCTCATCAAATTTTATGACGATTGTTCAATAAATATGGCATCAAAAGTGTCCATATGTGTTTTGTTAACATTTTGACATAATAACCTAGTTTTTGATCCTACAAGACCTTTCAAAATATCAATATGACAAATGTTGCAAAAATGTTCAATGAAATTTGGGCAATACATCTAGAGTGTTCACAAGCAAGTGAGTAACTAAACTATCTATGGGTGCATGTTTATGCCATCATTCAATTGTTCGTTTTGCATTCGATAAAACGAAACATGGACATAAACACATATATATGAGTTCGTTTACCGATTTTCAAATAAAAAAACAAAACAAGACAATTTATTCTTGCAAACGACTTATTAAGTGGTATGCATTATGTACTAGTCGTAACAAATCCGGTGTGATTCAAAGAAATAACTTAAAGTAACGACATATAATGTCGACCGTCTCCGTGCCCAAGTATTTAGGACCCTCGATTGCGAAGGTTTAAGCCGCACTCGGGGAACATTCCGACATAGCCGATGTCCTGCCCAGCTGCTAGTTAAATCGAGGGGTCCCGTTTGCATTACTTGGTTAGATTGTATTAAAGATTGAAGGTGAAACCAATCGTGAGAAGAAATNAGCATAGGTGCGTTGCATATGATTAGGCCACTGATAGTTGCTCGTGTGGTTGGTTGGGTTTGATTACTTGCTGTCCTAATGCTTCTTCATTTGTGTCGGCGTAGTTGTCGTCCTTTTTATGAAATTTCTCTCGCTTCATATTCTCCAGGAGTAAAAGTGCAAGACATTTTCCCAATAACATTTGAAATGGTTGATACCAGTTTTTTCTTTG
Organism: Dreissena rostriformis; assembly: GCA_007657795.1. Lineage (NCBI taxonomy): Eukaryota > Metazoa > Mollusca > Bivalvia > Myida > Dreissenidae > Dreissena > Dreissena rostriformis. The sequence goes on along the minus strand of VMBQ01002888.1, from coordinate 4,916 downwards.
ATTTTTTTCTAATTCTGTTAATTTTACAAGCAGCATATCGTGTTTCATTTTCAAAGGAATCAGTATTGCGAGATAAAAATTTCGCGTGGTTCACATTCAAGATGGCCAACTGGTAACGATATTGGATTGGTTAAATTTATGTTTTTCCAAAGGTCAAACTTGGTCATCAAAGGTCAAAATGCAGCCCATTTATATCAAACATCTTGTAGTTTATGTTTCAAAGCATCATATTAAGAATATTAATCACTTTCAGCGATAACTTAATTAATAATTCAAAAATCTACTAATGTTTCAGAAACCATCACAACTACGACGGGATCTACATCGGTCACGACGACTAACCCGACCACGACGACTAACCCGACCACGACGAGAACTACGCCGACCACGACGAGAACAACGCCGACCACGACGAGAACTATATCGACCACGACGAGAACTACGCCGACCACGATAAGAACTACGCCGACCATGACGAGAACAACGCCGATCACGACGATAACTACGCCGACCACGACGAGAACTACACCGACCACGACGACTAAGCCGACCACGACGAGAACTACACCGACCACGAAACCTAGGCCGACCACGACGAGAACTACGCCGACCTCGACAAGAACTACACCGACCACGACGAGAAATACGCCGACCACGACGACTAAGCCGACAACGACGACTAAGCCGACCAAAACCCTGGTTCGTATCCCGGCAGGCTGCACCAACACAGGCAGGTCCAACTGGCCGTGTGAACGATGGAGCTCCTACTTCAAGTACAAATACGACTACGATCCGGACGTCTGGTGTTACGATCACAACTGGCAGTACAGATGCTGCGTCACGTGCTATGGTGAGATGGCATTTAACATGGTTTATTCCCCAACCCCTAGTAACATCACATTCATCTCCAAAAACATGAGGGAAACGTTTGTCGCCACTTCATCCTTCTTGTAATGGCTATTTGTCAGCAATGAGAGACTCAAATTATTTAAACCGCGTAAGACGCTTAATTAGCAAAACGAATGAACATACTTCTGTGAATGTTCTACTGTAGTTATTTTTATTGCAATTATGGGATTGAAGATGTATTATATTAGTTATAAATGTAAAATTCTAGATGTGCTTGTTTGGATTATTTCTCAATAAATTCAACGATTCTTTACGGGAAGCTTCTTTTCTTCAAATTGTTTTTCATATTAAGAGTATGTTCCAATTCAATATGTATCTCAGAGTTAACTCTTTCAAACTCAGAAGCAAAGTGAAATGGCCTTTGCAAACGGCATAAAACCAGAAAAGCCTGCGAGTTACTCGCAGTCTGTTCAGGTCTTATGCTGTTGGCTGTTAATCAGTATCTTCGGGTTGCAAATGAAAACATTTAAACTTAAATTCAGTAAGAAAGGTCCTTTAATTGTTAAATTTACTAAGGGACTGCACACGTGTCAAAATGTGCATCTGAGTGGTAATGGGTTAAGTCCGCTAAAAAACGCAATATTTCAATGTTAGGCTATTCCAATGCAACTACTGTCAATATTTTAATGATACTTAATGTGCAACTTCATGGCCAAGAATAAGTTTGCAAACTATGAAGATGTTCTTCTGTAACGATGCAATAGTTTTTACTGAATTTAGTGTATTTTGCCTGGAACTTTTCTCAGCAAATAGTGACCATATATCAATACATATTTATTTTTTAAATTGCATTGTCTTTATTTCTCCTGAACTGTGTAAACATTGAACAAATGTTTCTATGATTAAATTTCAATATAACATTGTTTGTCCGTCCCTTTAATCGTATATGTTCGAACATGTGGACATATCTATAGTATTAATTATTTTAACTTATTATATGCAAATCATCTTTTTTTTTTCTTTATTTCAGAAAAACGGCATTTACGACGAGAAAACAATCGCCAAAAACGACTCAATGAACACGGAAATAACCGATGTCCTGCCATGTTATTCATTATTTATCTTCTTGAACATAGATTAATGTTTACATATGTCTAATTTCTAATCCTCTTTTTCACAATTCTAATAAACAAAGCATCCTCGAATTTGTTGTTATAAGTTCACTTTCACTATCTTGAGGAACAATACTAACGTGTTCTTATGATATGCCACGGAATGATTATAAAGCGTATGTGATCTCCACATAAACACCGTTTTAGGCCAATCGTTTCGTCGAATCTAAATTTTGACATTTTTGTTTTCTCGTACCTATAATCTAGCTCGATTATGCCCAACACATGCTGTGGTGCACTGAAGGCTTGAGGCAATCAAGCCGGACCCCTTATATCGGTTAGATATCGCCTTTAGAGTATTTACAAGCTTTTTCTTGAATTTGACCTGGTGAAATAGCTTTTTATCGAATATGCCCCAGTCTCGAAATCAACCGAGATACAAAAAACGAATGTTCTGCAATTAAATATGACCTCTGGAATTATCACATCCTTTTTTTTTTATTTGAACTTTCGACCATCTTCTGAATGCTACTAAAGAATGTTCGAGATATCGTTGGTATAACAGTCTTGCGTTTAATATGAAATAAGTCGAGTATGTGAACGTTTTTCTAATGAATTCTTTTAATTTAAATCGTTCTTTAAGTTCGATTAATTATAAAATAATAAAATGCACACCCTTTATAATGATTAATACTAGTAACCGATTTTGGCTGCCTTACTTCTCGTAGGCTGTATGTGATGCGCATAGCGTTTAAAGGATATGCACTAACGTTACGTACGTACAACAGAAAGTGGCGTTAAAGTAGACGTGCCGGGATATTAAAGACGTTGAAGCATTTTTAACACTCCGAACCATGTTCAGTAACTATACAATGCGATGACAAGTACACAAATACAATACAATTATAATAAGCATAGCACCTGTTTTACAAGAGAATATCTTTAAGTTATGCTCAATAGTTAACAAACAGATATAGAATTCACAAATGTTTCATACCGGTAACTAAAAACATGAATTTGTATACAAAATGCTCATTGATAACTTGACTTTTTGAAAATAGTGTAATGTCATTTATTAAAATGTCAAACATGTTATCCCTAATCAAGGGTTAAGAACATCCATCAGTTGGAGCGTTTAAGCAAACTTAATTTTGTTACCGATTTATCCAACGCTGAAATACATTTTTTTTAACACAATACTAGATCAAATAGGTCAAGATTGCTATCGGGTACTTAACCATTAATATTGGTCTCAAAGTTCTTTACAATAATGCATTAATCTATCACTAAAGGTCAACACATTAGACCCTTTATTCAATGTGTTAGCTTTAATATCAAAGACAATGTTAGTGTTACTAGCACTTCTGATGAAACCTGATTCCGAATGTCGCAGTTTGGTTGGTATCCGTGCTCTTAAGTGTTCTGATCGCTGAGACTGCGTCTTGTCCAGAATGACCGTCCGCCACGTTGGCCCTTGCGCTCTTCAACGACCTGTCCGCAAGGTCTGCTTCCCCGCCATCATCGACGTTCAATTCGCAGGTCTGCGTACCAACCAGAAAGCCAGACGGCAAGATAGGCCGCTCTAATCGAAGTCTCTTCCGCCGCTTGCCCGTTTATAGATTCTCGAAACCTCGCTAGTAAAAGTCTTAGCAAGGACGGATGACATAGTGCTCTCATCTTTGCCGCTGCCGTAATGTTACGTCACATATCGCGTAGAAGTATCAGAGAGCCCTAATATATTATTAAAGTCACCGGAAGTAGATTGAGGTCAACCTCAGCTTTCTTCCTCGCCTACCTTACTCCAAATTTGCACTTTATATTCGGCACCTTGTTTTGGTGAAAGTATCTTATTTATTTTGACGTTGGCAAGCTCGGCCTGTTCAAGTTTGTGCATCTCGTCACTGAGTCGCAGTTGTCTTTTCGCTTTCTATTTCCGAAGTTTGAACTTCGCTCCCACTTTTACCTTGATGAAGATACCGTCGTTGATGATGATTTGCTACTTTTGACTTTGGGCACACTCCTCAAGCGATAATACTGATGATACCCACTACAAACATCTACCATTGAACTCAAAGTTCTTAGACTTGCACGAAAGGTATCTCTGTATCTTTGTGTAACTGATAGTCATCTGTAATTCGTCGAAAAGTCCACAAAGATCTTCCTCAAGCGCAGTCACTGCATCAGCATTGTCATGCGACATCATCTTTATCTATTATGCCTCGTNGACTTTGGGCACACTCCCCAAGCGATAATACTGATGATGCCCACTACAAACATCTACCATTGAACTCAAATTTCTTAGACTTGCACGAAAAGTATCTCGGTATCTTTGTATAACTGATTGTCATCTAGAATTCGTCGAAAAGTCCACAAAGATCTTCCTCAAGCGCAGAAACTGCATCAGCATTGTCATGCGACATTATCTTTATCTCTGATGCCTCTTACATTCTTCCCAATTGCGCCCGGTGCGCCTAACATCTTCCAAATCCATTTAGGCCTCAAAATAGTCGCGGGAAAAATAATGGCGTTGAAACGTCTTGAAGAACCACAATACTCATTTGCGAATTATAAGTTTTATCTTTATATTGAACCCATCTTCAACACAGCCCACACATTTCAATATACAGATTGTGACAAATATAATTGTCCATTTGATTGTAAAACCATAGAACACTTTAAACGTGCTCCATTTGGTTGTGACAACAGTTAAGCCACTATGGGCTCGAACTATTAAATTTAATTGAAAATTAAATTAAATCTGAATCAAATGGAGAAATGGAATTGATTATTGTATATAAATATTTATATATAACTTTAATTTTTGAATCGGAATAGAGTCATAAATATGGTTACATTGAATTTTTCAAAGTTCCGCACAGGCTAATCAGGGACGACAATTTCCGCTGTTTTGGAATTTTTCGTTTAAATGATGTCTCTTCTGAGCGAAAATCCAGT
>VMBQ01002887.1:73512-118080 GCA_007657795.1 Dreissena rostriformis | reverse complement strand
CACACAAAGTGTATTGATGTCGAGAATTAAGTGTGAAACTGCTCTATCTCTCAAACCTTATCATTAGAGATACAATTGTTTCATGCTGAATAACATCGTTGCTAAACGAACTGTAGTATCCCTTTTCATACCCAATACTTCCCAAAAATAGAAAGTCGATGGAATAACATATTAATGTTAATGTGAAATCTGTTTGTAGATTGCACGTTTTCTACTGCGAAAATTTTCAGGCCCACCGGCGGGAAATTTAATATTCGAGTTGATTGGTTGCTTACAAAGGTCAGGCTAAGGTGAAAAGCTGGCGTATACAGCTAACGCCGAAAAAACAAAACAAAAAAAAACTGTATGTTTTTAACCCAACTTAAAATCTAATTTAAGAAAAACTTACTGCTGAAACTAAAGGATCAAATTAAAGGATAATACATTTATATGAGATCATCGCTAATTGGATTTCCAATTCACACAGTCTCATTAATTAGTTATGCAGACGATAAATTTCAACAAGCCCATTTAACGCGGAACAATAGAAATAGATAAGTTCTTTTACTTCTGTCACCATTATTTGGACAATGCCACCTTGCAAACGTCTTTCAATCTATCACAATGCCATGCTGATTTTGTATACTCAGCGTTCATTATAGGCGTGCTTGTTTCCAACCTGACTAATTTGACTTAATTGATTTTAATAAGGCCAAATGATACCTGCGCCATACCATTATTCATGATGTATCATGTGTCATGGGCATGATATAAGGTAGATCCGATTTAAAATTAAATTGTAAGCGTTTTGAATTCCCACCATGTTAATATTGTGATAACCTCTGCTGTTCATAGATTTGTAAAAGGATAGCATTGAGTAGTATACTGTATATGCTGGATGTTTTTGGCAAACCCAATGAATTCTGGTTTGGTGTCATAACATAAAGAACACAATTTAAAGGGACTTGTTCGCATATTTTCTTATTTTTCTAACATCTCATTAAATATGTTTACTAACAAATCAATTTGCTTTTGAATAGCCTTAACTAGTTACAATAGCAAGAATCAAAGTTAAATAAAAAATATTGCCTTCCCCAGGATTCAAACCAGGAACCTCTGGAAACAAAAGCAAATATGCTACCACTCTGCTACACATGCTGTTATAATTATACCCCCATTACCATTGGTAATGGGGGCTATATAGGAGTCACTTTGTCGGGGTCTGTCTGTCCCGAAATTTCATCCGATCTTCACCAAACTTGGTCAGCAGTTGAATCTAGATGATGTATAGGTCAAGTTTGAATATGGGTCATGACGGGTCAAAAACTAGGTCACGGGGTCACTTAGTGCGTTTTAAACCGAAAGTTTGTCCGGACCATAACTATGTCATTTATCGTTAGATTTTAAAATCATTTGGCACATATGTTCACCATCATTGGACGGTGTGTCTCGCGAAAGAATTACGTCGATATCTCCAAGGTCAAGGTCACACTTTAAGTTCAAAGGTCAAATGCTTGTCCGGGCCATAAGTATGTCGTTTATTGTGAGATTTAAAATCATTTGGCACATTTGTTTACCATCATTGGACGGTGTGTTGCGCGAAAAAATTACGTCAATATCTGCAAGGTCAAGGTTACACTTTGAGTTCAAAGGTAAAAAATGGCCATAAATGAGCTTGTCCAGGCCATAACGATGTCGTTCATTGTGAGATTTTTAAATCATTTGGCACATTTGTTCACCATTATTGGACGATTTATGGCGCGAAAGAATTATGTGGATATCTCCAAGGTCAAGGTCTCACTTTGAGTTCAAAGGTCAAAAATGGCCATAAGTGAGCTTGTCCGAGCCATAACTATGTCGTTCATTGTGAGATTTTAAAATCATTTTGCACATTTGTTCACCATCATTGGACGGTGTGTCACGAGAAAGAAGTATGTCGATATCTCCAAGGTCAAGGTCACACTTTGAGTTCAAAGGTAAAAAATGGCCATTAATAACCTTGTCCGTGCCATAACTATGTTGTTCATTGTGAGATTTTAAAATCATTTGGCACATTTGTTCACCATCATTGGACGGTGTGTCACGCGAAAGAATTACGTCGATATCTTCAAAGTCAAGGTCACACTTTGAGTTCAAATGTCAAAAATGGCCATAAATCAGCATGTGCGGGCCATAACTATGTCGTTCATAGTGAGATTTTAAAATCGTTTGGCACATTTGTTCACCATCATTGGACGGTGTGTCGCGCGAAAGAATTATGTCGATATCTCCAAGGTCAAGGTCACACTTTGAGTTCAAAGGTCAAAAATGGTCATAAATCGGCTTGTCCGGGCCATAACTATGTGGTTCATTGTGAGATTTTAATTCATTGTGAGATTTTAAAATGACTCTGTACATTAATTTTGTTCACATTCATTGGACGGCGTGTCATGCGAAAGAATTCAAGAGTTCAAAGGTCAAAATGGCCATAAATGATAATGGCATAATAATTCTTAAAAATCGCCATAAATTAGCTTCTCTTGTTTTGTCAAGACAGCATGCAAAATATTTTGTGTCAATGCACCATGTGGGGGTATACGTCACGTCACGTCTGTGACAAAGCTCTAGTTAATAGCGAATTATTAACGCTATCTTAGTCATACAGGTATTGTCTAAATTATCATGGAAAAATGTTACAAACGCTTTATTATTTTTCAGATTTTGAATAATAATAAATCGCTAAGAAACCAATAAGTTTAATCATTATGTATAGATTTGTTTGGAATCTTTGACAATTTTTCTGAGAATCGTCGTTTTGCCAAACTGTGAACAAGTCCCTACCAGATGATAATAAGAGTTTCTCTCATGTTTCTGGAATTCCATTTTCCCTGTTTGAAGCATTATTTCAGTGTCTTCAGTTTTGAGATATTGATAAACTGTTTACCAGTATAATTGTTATTTAGTTTTATAAGTTATTTTTCAGCGTGGAGTGAGCGTTTGTTTTCAAAAAATGTCCACTTTATAGCAATAGGAAAATAATGTAGAAATGGAAAAATCAAACTTGAAATGCTTTTGAAACATAAGCGAGTCAATTTAAAAAAAAAAGAAGAGGACAGGTCTAAAAATTAAAATTTAATTCATAAAATCCTTTGTTCATTTTCAATGTTATTTTTTTTTCAATGCTAATACAACCTTGAGAATACACACATTAACCCTGTTCTTTATAGTGTAAGATTTCTGGAGCTTTTTTTGCTGACATCAAACGACCAGTGTCATGCTAAAATGGGTCTTATGCCATATGCCACCAAATAGCTTCAGACCAGCATGTGCATTCGTGAAGTCTGGTCAGGAGCTACCCTGGCCACTATAAAGTCACCCACGGTTTTATGGCTTTATCAGCAGACAGGGTCTGGAGCTACGCTGGCCTCATATGGCATAAGACCCATTCTCGCATGACGCAGCTCAAATTGTTAAGCTTATGAATTTGGACTAACTTAAAAAGCTTCCTGTAAGATCAGCAGGAATTGTTTTTAAAGATAAGCTTTAAAATCTTGAGAATATTAAACTGTCAGTCTGACTTGAAATTTTTCAAGTGTCAGGTATCTAGAACTTTGACATCATATCATAATTCTGTCAATAAACATGCAATATTTATAGTGATACAAGCTCATTTACTGAGAGGTTTTTCAATATTTGAACAGGCATTTGATAGTTTAGAATTGATATTTCAAATCTTTGTTTTGCGAGATAACGCAAATATTTGTGCACACTGTTTGTATGAATTGTTTCTCGACCAGTTAAGTATTCTTGACAACGCGAATGCATTGTGGGTGTTTCATGAAGACTAGGTGTTATCGTAATTGTGATTTAAATCGTGCATAAACCTGGGCAAAGAATGTTTCTTGATAATTTTTAGCTTCCCTGTCAAGATAAAATACAATTTATTTAAATTGATGAGTTTCTTATTATTAAAGTCCTCTTTTGGGCTATTTTCATGAATGTTCTAGAGTACAATCTGGACTTTTATTTTCAATTTAAGGATAAGGTGACTTTTTATTACATGAAGCTGCAGTCGAAAGCATGCTTTGCATGTTGATAAATGTTTTTGCACTCAGATTTTTGGATTTAAGACAGGTTATGTCTGCATCATAAAGCAATGGGTTTTTTAAGGACCTAATGTAACAACTTTATATTGACATGGTTTGATGTTTTAAAACAGGCTTTCGATACACACCAGAAAAGTTAATGAGTTATATGTAAATAGTACATTGATATTTTAAACATGATTTCACAACACAAAATGNGTTCACCATCATTGGACGGTGTGTCACGCGAAAGAATTACGTCGATATCTCCAAAGTCAAGGTCACACTTTGAGTTCAAATGTCAAAAATGGCCATAAATCAGCTTGTCCGGGCCATAACTATGTCGTTCATAGTGAGATTTTAATTCATTGTGAGATTTTAAAATGACTCTGTACATTAATTTTTTTCACATTCATTGGACGGCGTGTCATGCGAAAGAATTCAAGAGTTCAAAGGTCAAAATGGCCATAAATCATAATGGCATAATAATTCTTAAAAATCGCCATAAATTAGCTTCTCTTGTTTTGTGAAGACAGCATGCAAAATATTTTGTGTCAATGCAGCATGTGGGGGTATACGTCACGTCTTTGACAAAGCCCCTAGTTAATAGGGAATTATTAACGCTATCTTAGTCATACAGGTATTGTCTAAATTATCATGGAAAAATGTTACAAACGCTTTATTATTTTTCAGATTTCGAATAATAATAAATCGCTAAGAAACCAATAAGTTTAATCATTATGTATAGATTTGTTTTGAATCTTTGACAATTTTTCCGAGAATCGTCGTTTTGCCAAACTGTGAAGAAGTCCCTACCAGATGATAATAAGAGTTTCTCTCATGTTTCTGGAATTCCATTTTCCCTGTTTTAAGCATTATTTCAGTGTCTTCAGTTTTGAGATATTGAATAACTGTTCACCAGTATAATTGTTATTTAGTTTTATAAGTTTTTTTTCAGCGTGGAGTGAGCGTTTGTTTTCAAAGGAATGTCCACTTTATAGCAATAGATAAATAAATAATGAAGAAAAGGAAAAATCAAACTTGAAATGCTTTTGAAATATAAGCGAGTCAATTAAAAAAAAAAAAGAAGAGGAAAGGTCTAAAAATTAAAATTTAATTCATAAAATTCTCTGTTCATTTTCAATGTTATTTTTTTTTTTCAATGCTAATACAAAGTGAGAATACACACATTAACCCTGGCCCCGTGTTCATTTTGCAATCGAAAATCGATTTTAACTGACATCGATTTTCATTTTTGCCTATCAACTACAATGGAAATCCATTTTCAATGACAACCAAAATCGATTTTCGATTGCAAAAAATGTTTTGTGAACACGGGGCCAGTTCTTTATAGTGTAAACATTTCTGGAGCTTTTTATGCTGACATCAAATGACCAGTGTCATGCAAAAATGGGTCTTATGCCATATGCCACCAAATAGCTTCAGACCAGCATGTGCATTCGTGAAGTCTGGACAGGAGCTACCCTGACCACTATAAAGTCACCCACGGTTTTATGGCTTTACATGTATCAGCAGACAGGGTCTGGAGCTACGCTGGCCGCATATGACATAAGACCCATTCTCGCATTACACAGCTCAAATTGTTAAGCTTATGAATTTGGACTAACTTAAAAAGCTTGCTGTAAGATCAGCAGGAATTGTTTTAAAAGATAAGCTTTAAATCTTTAGAATATTAAACTGTCAGTCTGACTTGAAATTTTTCAAGTGTCAGGTATCTAGAACTTTGACATCATATCATAATTCTGTCAATAAACATGCAATATTTATAGTGATACAAGCTCATTTACTGAGAGGTTTTTCAATATTTGAACAGGCATTTGATAGTTTAGAATTGATATTTCAAATCTTTGTTTTGCGAGATAACGCAAATATTTGTGCACACTGTTTGTATGAATTGTTTCTCGACCAGTTAAGTATTCTTGACAACGCGAATGCATTGTGGGTGTTTCATGAAGACTAGGTGTTATCGTAATTGTGATTTAAATCGTGCATAAACCTCGGCAAAGAATGTTTCTTGATAATTTTTAGCTTCCCTGTCAAGATAAAATACAATTTATTTAAATTGATGAGTTTCTTATTATTAAAGTCTATTTTCATGAATGTTCTAGAGTACAATCTGGACTTTTATTTTCAATTTAAGGATAAGGCGACTTTTTATTACATGAAGCTGCAGTCGAAAGCATGCTTTGCATGTTGATAAATGTTTTTGCACTTACGATTTTTGGATTTAAGACAGGTTATGTCTGCATCATAAATAGCAATGGGTTTTTTAAGGACCTAATGTAACAACTTTATATTTACATGGTTTGATGTTTGAAAACAGGCTTTCGATACACACCAGAAAAGTTAATGAGCTATATGTAAATAGTGCATTGATATTTTAAACATGATTTCACAACACAAAATGTGCAGTCATAAAGTTGATTTAACGCAAAGAAGAAGCTATTTACTTCAAAAGAATCTTTCTGAACTTGATTTGCACAGCATTATCCAATATTAGTGCACTGAAACTTGTCTAAACTGAACAGTGGACGGGCCAATTTTATGTTTTCAGAGGTGTTCTGTTAATCAATCTTTTGCAGAACGCAATATTTTTTCACTTTGTACGCACTTTTTAAAATTTTGAGCTCTAGTAAATTAAACTTCTGTGAAATATGAAAAAAGGTATTTTTATGTTATTTTTAGTTTGAAACACAACTTTGATGTTTTTTTCACATAAAGTAATAAGATGAACACTGTTCCTTGATAATTTTGATCAGTTTTTATCAGTAATGTTGAAGATGGCATCAGTGTCAATTGTCTTTGCGTCCAAAGGTAGTTGAGGCCCAAGTGGTTTCCAGCATTCTGCTTACAAGCAATAACATATCAATGATCTCCCAATAGGATTGATGTTGTCTGTTGTATCCAATACCATTTAACAGTGTTACTAATGAAGCTGTTGTTTTGGAAGACTTACAAGGCAATCTTATTTCCTACAGGGCTGTGAACTCTGCGACCCTTGTTATACCCATATGATGTTTGAAGGTTATTAATTTGGGTATTGAATTGATTGTTTTCTGAAGTGATATTGAAATATTGAATTTTATGTATAACTGAAGTATTAGAGTATTAACAATATATTGATATAATACATTTTCCAACACATCAGTGCTATTCTTATGTCAAATTAATTGTGCTGTGCTCTTCATTATTATTTGAAGTTGTTTGGTCACAATTAGAAAGGATGATATTCAAGGGAAAAAAGCAATTAATCTGCAACATGAGCAAACAGATAACAGTTATGGATGAGAGGTTACACACAATCATGATGATTTGAGCAAACAAGTGCGAGAAATGTGTGTTGACAATCAATGAGTTGAGACTGTTACATTCACCATGCAAATATTGACAGGTTTGTGTTCCTTTCAGCAAGTATCTGATGTGCGTCAAGCACTCTTCAAATGGCGTCAATAATAGATTTAAATAGATTGTTCATTGATGCATTAATTTTCATATGTTGCATTTTCTTGCTGCTAATTTAAATACTAGGGTGAAATTGGTCAGAAAGGAATTTTTACTGATATTTTTTAAATGTTCAGATAGAAATCACATTGGATAATTCTGTTATATTTGAAATTAAGATTCCTATAATCATGTGCCAAGTTTCCTTGCATGCAAACGGTTTTCAGGGAAATAACATTCAAATTCTTTAATAACAAGTGCATAAATTGCTTTCCATCATTATATGAGGATTTGAACTTCCTTAAGTATTTTGATACCAATTAGACCTTAATTATGGTTTGACCTGTTCTTTGATATCATAACGTTTTATAATAGCATACATTTTTATGTCCAGAATTGTAAAGGAGATGTCAATTCAATATATATTGTAAGAAAGGTGAATGCATTAGTACAACAATAAGCCTAAATGGAAAAGCAATAAATGAAATACGAGCTGAATAGAAATAAAGTCATTGTACAGTTGTCATACAATACATTGTACAATATTAAAGCATGGATGTTAATTGTTCAATATTAAAGAGCGGACATTCATTGTACATTATTAAAGAGAGGTTTTTGCAAATAATTTAAGTTAAGATTTAGTACAGCCGAAAACCTTGCTCAATTGTTTCGATTTTATATAATATGATATTATGTTAATAGCTATTAAATACTTTTAATATAAGTAGATTAACTTAAATATGTTAAATATCAAATGATGACAAAAGATGTTCTTATGAAAATCTACACATTTTTACGAAGACATGGATCTATTATATTGGAATCAGGGTCTTTTGATTTGTTGGTGGGTCTTTTAGCTGGTTGGTCTGTCACGCTGCTCTATTTTGTCTGTCATGAAGCACATGCTGGTCTGTCACCATGCACATGTGTACTTTGTATCGCTTAATACTCTCTCAGTTTTCTGTCTGCAATACCGTGAAACTTCAAACTTTATATATTGAGTTATTGATACTATTTAGATGTGCTAGACGTTATTTTGGTGTCCGTGGTGTGTTTTTTATGCCCCCGAAGGTGGGCATACAGTGATCGCACTGTCCGTCTGTCTGAAATTTTGTCTCATGGAGCTGCACATTTTGAGTGGTGAAAGGTCAAGGTCATCCTTCAAGGTCAAAGGTCAAAAAAAAAANCAAAGGTAAAAAAAAAAAAAAAAAAAAATCAAAGCGGCGCAGTAGGGGGCATTGTGTTTCTGACAAACAAATCTCTTGTTTCAGAGTAATGTTCCCTTGAACTTAGGCACATTTTGGATATCAAACATCACTTTACATGTGTGCTTTGTGTTGCAAAGTTACAAACAAGTCTCTAAGTGTTCTGGGTGTCAACATTTAACTTATTTATATGTTGTTTTTACTATGTACAAGTACTGTATCCAATTGTATAAATACGGATAACTCTTATCCAGCGGATAACTTTTGGTTATGTGCAATTTTATGATATCTTTTTTGAAGATAACCAAAAGGTGTCCGCTGGATAAGAGTTATCCAAATTTATACCATTGGCTACTGAGGACCTTATTTTTTTGTGTGTTACAATATATTTTTGCAGACTTGTGTGCCCTTGAACTTAACTTGAAATTTAGGATACTCACATGATCGTTCATGTTTCGCTTTTTGAGTCGCCAACTAGTCTCTCAGTTTCTGAATATCAGCATGAAACCAAATAGATGTGTCGTTTATACTATGTACAAGTGCAATTCATTATTTGTGTGTTTGTCAAAATATTCTTTTCAGAGCTATGTGCTCTTGAACATAGACAGATTTTGGATATGGATAATTACATCATTGTAAATGTTTACTTTTGTTGGGAACTAGTCTCTGAATTTTGTGTGTATCAAGTAGAAGTGTTGAAGTGCAAGACATTATTTGTGTGTTGATCACTCTATTTGTTGCACAGTGATGTGCCCTTGAACTTAGGCTTTTGATTCAATAAATCAACATTGAGCTTTTTGACTTGTGTGTGATCAATGTGAAGTAGCAAACAACACTATTTTGTGATTGATTAAACTAAAATTTTGCACCTTCCTGAAATGAGAGATTGCTCAGGAATTTGTCATTTTCGATAATTGTTCTAATCAGAAATGATGTGTTCATTGTGAATGTTGAGTTATCAGACAGCCATGCAGGGGATCAGTATGAAGGTCAAACAGGTAGGTCAAAGGTTTTTGTTATGGTAACTGATTGTAGGCCTGTGTGACCAATCACTAGGGACTGAATTCAACTTGATTTAAATGCAATTCATTGCAATTAAGAACCTAATTTATAGCAAACAATAGCTTCACAATGTTTTGAAGGTTGATATGTTTAAGGTCAAGGTAAAAGTGTTCTTGAAATAAAAGGTTAGGTCGCCGTGGCGAATTGGATATGGTGTCAGCCTAGGGACCTGGAGGTCATGGGTTTGATCTCCACTGTGATTGCGTTCTTAAGATTTCCCCCATAGACACTAAGTACAGGTTCTAGTCCCAGGAAACGGACTCGAGAGCATTTTAAATAAGCCTTAGGCTTTCAATGCAATCAAGCTAAAATAAATAGGTTTAAACTTAATGACAATTTTGTTTGTTTGTTGTTTTTTCATCTTTGTTCCTAACATGATCAGAAGTGGTTTTGTGAATTTCAATCTTATATATTGTTTGTTTTACAAAAACAGAACAAGGACATTATCTACATTTATTCTAGGCCATTATTAGCATAATTTATTTAAAGTAGATTAAAACTCCCTATTACATTCCTTATCTTGATTCGGCTGCTTGGATAAGTGTGCGAACTATTCCCTTTAAAAACATTAAGCAAACTATTAATTCTTAACGATAAGCAATGCCTGTAAGATAAAATTGTGCCCTTGTTTTGTTAACATCAATTTAATCAATATTAATTCAATACAGAGTTGAAATGAAGAGGTGGAAAATTAAACTTCTTTTATTCCTGTTTGCAACCAATTCAAGATGGTTTTGGAGTGGGGATTAAGTGTAAACAGCGTTCTATTGGTTTGTTACCTAAAACACCATTAAGAGGACATTCAAAATGGAATTAAGGGATTTGTATCTATCACTGCCAAGGGATGTCTCATTTGGTAAGTTTTCTATCTCAGTGTCAATGTTATATATGAAAGTAATGGGCATTACAGGTATTTACAGTCGCCGTGGCGTAGTGTATATGGTGTTGGCCTAGCGACTGGAGGTCATGGGTGTGATCCCCGCTGTGGGAGCGTTTCTTTAGATCTCCACCATAGACACCAAGTACAGGTTCTAGGCCAAGGAAACGTAGTCGAGAGCGTTTCAAATAAGCTTTAGGCTTCGATGCAATCGAGCTAAAATAAATAGGTTTAACCCTTTACCACTCAGATACGCAATTTGACGCATTGGTAGTCCTAAAGAAAATCAAAGTAAATTTAAGACCTTTCTTACTGGTTTAAAGTTTAAAAGGCTTCATTTCCAGCCCTAAGGTACTGATGACCAGCAAACAGCATAAAACCTGAACAGACTGCGAGTTACTTGAAGGCTGTTCTGGTTTTATGCTGTTTGCATAAAGCCATTTTCACTTTGCTTCTAAACGGGAAACGGTTAAACAGGTATTGGTCCAGAAAATATATGTGTATTTTATCAGATATGATAGGAGAGTTTCATTTGTCCTGGAAAACAATTTTTAGCTTGGCTGTTTTCGAAGAAAACCCAAGCTATTGTCATAGCCCTCTCGTCTTCCACGTCGTGGTCGTAGTCGTCCGAAAACTTTAACATTGGCCATAACTTTTGCAATATTGAAGATAGCAACTTGATATTATGCATGCATGTGGAGCTGCACATTTTAAGTGGTCAAAGGTCAAGGTCAAGGTCAACCTTCAAGGTCAAAGGTCAAAAACACTTTTTTTATTTTGGTTTTTCATGTGTATCTCATCGACCTGCACATTTTGAGTGGTGAAAAGGTCAAGGTCAATGATGACCTTCAAGGTCAAAGGTCAAAAAAACAAAATCCAAGCACCAACAGCCAAGCGTTGGCATCCGCTATGCGGTGCTCTTGTTTCAAATTCCAGTAATCGCCTCAAAACTACGAAGGTTTTGGCCTCCTCCATTTTATCAATGCTTCATCTGTTTGGCAAATAGTTAGAACATGGTTAGTTTAAACTAAGACATGCATGCATGTCATTTTTTTTGAATAGAAGTGTGAAATTCCCAGATTAGCCATTGCAGTCCCCACAGGCTAATCAGGGAAGACCCTTTCTGCTTTAATGATACTCTTTGTTTAAAGAAAGTCTCTAAGCCAAAATCCAGTTTAGGCGAAAGTGTTGTCTCTGATTAGCCTATGCGGTCTGCACAGGCTAATGAGGGATTACACTTTACACACATGCATTAAAACACCTTTTCACAGAGCGAGGTTCATTTACATTAATTGATATTCTGCCGAAATGTGATTGACAATCCTGTGATGGCTTGGTCGATCATTAACAAGTTCTTGTTTTATTACATTTCATAATTGCTGTTAACATCAAACAAAGACAAATTGTGTTGTCCCCTACCGGTTTCACCGGAGGGGACTTATGGTTTGCGCTCTGTCTGTCAGTCGGTCAGTCTGTCAGTCAGTCTGTCTGTCTGTCTGTCAGTCAGTCTGTCACACTTTTCTGGATCTTGCGATAACTTAAAAAGTTCTTCATATTTTTTCATGAAACTTGAATCATGGACAGATGGCAATATGGAGATTATGCACGTCATTTCATTTTGTTCCTATGTCAAGAAATCTGATTGCTAAGGCAACAAATACTTTAAAAAAAAATCAAAAAAAATCTGACTATGGTGGAGCCGTTAGGGGACATCATTGCTTGGCAATAGTCTTGTTTGATCTCAATTCTTAAAAAACGCCTAACCTAATTATTTAGGGATATTTATTGTAGTAGACTATACATATTTTGTAACTATTATTTTGAATTAATTCTCCACATGTGAAAAAAGTAATATAGGATTAGCATTTTTTAAATATAATCAATGCTTTTTATTTGCAATAGACGTTCTTGACCCCTTGTTAAATATTAGCTCACATTTTATAATGACAAAATACTGTTGGTATATAAAATTAATTATCAAAGGGACTTTAAATGTCATTCATAGCTGCGGCTATTTGGACTATTAAAGGACTCCAGTTATTCTTTTCAAACGGTACATGTACATATGCAAGGGGAAATGAATATGGCTTAATAGAAGTGACCAGTGTATCTTAACTCTCATGTTGATGTTTTAAAAAATAAATAAATATATAAACTAAATTACAATTAAGCAGTACAATTAAACGTCCAAGTGCATGCTATGTTAAAATAATTTTCTGAAGAATATAATGTGTAGCTCTGTTAAGTCTGTTGGTGTCAGACTGTTGTGTTTGTTGGTTGTGGCCTTTTTTTGACATCTGAAGCGTTGAAAGCTTCAAATTTTTCTTCTTCATCGTTACTTAAGAAATTAATTGTTGAATACAACTTAATGATTGGGGGCTATTTTACCCTAAGGTCTTTGGTTTAATACCATAACATAAGCACAATTTTAACATATAAAAAGTGAGTTGATAAAAATGACAAAAATGCTGTACATTCATGCTCTTATGGGGATTTATATCCCTTTGCATGCTGGGAAATTTGTCGTCTGCTAAAATGTCGTCTGATGAATTTCTAACATTAGCATTTTCTTTAAAAAAAAATCAAAGAATACTATCAAAATAGCAAACAGTTTGGATCCTGATGAGACGCCACGTTCTGTGGCGTCTCATCTGGATCCTAACTGTTTGCAAAGGCCCTCAAAATCCGGTTCCAGCGCTCAAAGGGATATAATACTGTGGTTGCCATGCAGTCAACACTATTTAATGTTTATTATTTGAGTCTCGCTCTTTGAAAAGGGGGCTTAAAGCATGCACGTAAAGTGTTGTCCCAGATTAGCCTGTGAAGTCCGCTCAGGCTTATCAGGAACGACACTTTCCACATCAACTGGATTTTCGCTAAGAGGAGACTTCATTAAAACAAAAAATACCATGAAAGCGGAAAGTGTCGTCCCTGATTAGCCTGTGCGGCCTGCACAGGCTAATCTGGGACGACACTTTATGCACATGCATTTAACCCTCTTTTCTCAGAACGAGGCTCATTTATACTTACCAATCAGCGTGATAACATATGCTCACATTTTCAATTATCAATAAGTGTCTTAACTGCAATTTAACGTCTTAAATTACTCAGCAAGTGATGTCAATTACAAAGTGTGAAAACAAACAAATAATGTTTTTCAATCTTTATTTGCTGGTTTGTATTGCTATTCAAACTGTTGCTACCTCGTTCACACCTACCCGCTTTTCAGTATGTGGACAATAGCCCTTTAAGCCGCCAAGTTTATAGGATGTAGTATTCTAGAACAACAAACATGGCATCTGTAATGAATATTTACAATCACTCAATGAAAGTTTCCAAAATGTATTCCTTTATTTGTTCGCAAATTATTACCTTTATGCGTTGAAAACTGTACCTGGGAAATCTAAACATATTCTTGAAAGTTTGATAGTGTGTATGAATGGTCTTTCAATGAATCTTGTTTGAAAATGGCAAATGTTTATCAGGAAGTCTGTAGACCTTTGGTTTCCACATTATACCTAGGGAATACTTTCCTTAACCCTTTGAGCGCTGGAACCGGAATTTGAAGGCCTTTGCAAACAATTTGGATCCAGATGAGACGCCACAGAACGTGGCGTCTCATCAGGATCCAAACTGTTTGCTATTCTGATAGCATTCTTTGAAAAAAAAATCGAAGAAAATGCTAATTTAAGAAATTTAGCAGACAACATTTTAGCAGACAACACATTTCCCAGCATGCAAAGGGTTAGCGACCATGGAAATCAGTATGATGGCTACTTATGAGAAAAGGAAGGAACCAATTGATTTTGAGGTCTAACTCTTTTAGCGCTGGAACCAAATTGTAAAGGCCTTTGCAAACAGTTTGGATCCAGATGAGACGCCACAGTGGCGTCTCATCAGAATCCAAACTGTTTGCTATTCTGATAGTATTCTTTGAAAACAAAAACCAAGAAAATGCTGATTTTAGAAATTCAGCAGACTATAATTTAGCAGACGACAAATTTCCCAGCATGCAGAGGGTTAAGGTCATAGACTATGTATCAAACATCTCTTGTTATTGTTATGATACAATTAAACACTTGAAGCTCATGCATTTCAAGTATGGATGCAACACATCAATTCAAGCGTGTTGTTTATGCGAAAAGGGTACACATTTACAAGTTAATGTTGGAAATCTATCATTTTACCAGCCTTTCTTGTTGACTAAACATGAACACATTTAAAACATAAGCATTCATTCATGAAATGTATTGATCAATTCCTTCGTTACCTTGACTTCTTTTTGTTTTCAGATCCAATCGAGGTGGACTTTGATGAAGTCGTAAGTGAGCGTGTTTTTGGTAACTGCTTCTGTTTTGCTTCATGTACATGAATTCACTTATGCAACACTAGTATCCATGAATACAAGTGATTAATTGTGGCCCTTTGGGAGATTCATATTTCTCTTGCCAATAGATATAATCCAATTGTTCATCCAATATTGAAGATTGCTTATATCATAGAAGGTGCATAACCGTTCAACAAAAAAGCTCTGTTAACTTTGATGACGCTAAAAGTATGACACCTTGTTAAAATTCATTGTTATTGGTTAAGTATAGATTTTGAATGTCCAAATTTGGATTCAAATTTAATGTTTTACTATTAATTTACAGTGATTTTTTTGGAAAACCAACCTTGAAATTTATGTTCACAATTTACTGACTGTATTCAAATGGAAAGCGTTGTGAACATGGTTCAAGTTCTCTTTCTTAAACCTTGGCACCCACTAACAGGCTAAGGACTTGTAGCACTATAGTGGGGGAAAAAAGGCACTTTTTTCAAAACCAAATTTTATGAAATATCAGAAAAATTTGGAGCAAGATGAATTATTAAATGCCTAGTTTTTAATTTACATGATTATATGTAACAAGGTTGTCTGCTTTATTTGTACATGGGTATTGATAATCGTTGGTTTAAAAGTGACCCTTTGAAATTGGCAATTAAGATGTTTCTACCAGAAATATTGTACTCAAATTGCGTTCAATTAATAACCGATCAACCGTTTAGTTCCTAGACTTTGTGGTGATGATACCTTAAAATGTATGGTAAAAAAACTTTGCCACCATGTTATTTGCAGATTGAACCATTTAGAGATCTTGAGATCTTGATATTTAATTTATGACAAAATCTTGATATAGAACTTGATTTCAATCTCCATCTATTGAGACGAATTCAAGCCGCGTCATTATAACGCTATTTACACAACCATTGAAGCTTGTTGAAAAACGATAAAGATAGTGCCTTGTGGTACAAAAACTCATGTTGACTGCAAATAATATGCCAAAGACCTGTCTATTTACACTTTATTGTTATATAACAGGCTTAAATGGTTGTAAATTATTAGTGAAGTGAGATATTTCGGTAGCTAGATTGTTGTGTAGTGTTTGATTTGGATGTTATAGATTTATTTGAGTGATATTCTTGAGCTGCAAGAAAGAATTTGCACCTGGGTTGATTGTCTGTTGTTTGTGTCGCGTTCTGAGAAAACTGGGCATAATGCATGTGCTTTAATGACATTTAAATGAAGTCTCTTTTTTGCAAAAATCCAATTTAGGCGGAAAGTGTCGTCCCTGATTAGCCTGTGCGGATTGCACAGGCTTATCTGGGACGACACTTTACACACATGCATTATGCCCAGTTTTCNGCCCTTTGTATCTTGAAAAAATGCTTTTTACTATAGGCACTTTTGTGTCCGGAGCCATATCTTGGAAGTGCTTTGGCGGATTTCATTGAAACTTGGTATGAGTATATATATGGATAAGACGATGATGCACGCCAAATGGCATTGTACACCATCTGTTAATAACGGAGTTATAGCCCTTTGTATCTTGAAAAAATGCTTTTTACTATAGTCACTTTTGTGTCCGGAGCCATATCTTGGAAGTGCTTTATCGGATTTCATTGAAACTTGGTATGAGTATATATATATGGATAAGACGATGATGCACGCCAAATGGCATTGTACAACATCTGTTAATAACAGAGTAATGGCCCTTTGTATAGTAGTACGTTCATCTGTCGGATTTGCACCCATCCTCAAACAAAATATATGTTGCGGGGGATAACAATTCTACGAATTTGCTTGTTCTAAACCAAATTTAATGGAATATCAGCAAAATTTGGAGCAAGATGAAGTACAATGCCTAGTTTTTAATTGACATGATAATATGTAACAAGGTTGTCTGGTTTATTTGTACATGGGCTTTGATAATCCTTGGTTTCAAAGTTACCCTTTGTAATTCGCAATAAGATGTTTCTACCCGAAGTATTGTACTCTGCAAATAGCATTCAGGAAAATGATAACCGATCAACCGTTTAGTTCCTGGACTTTGTGGTGATGATACCTTAAAATGTATGGTTTAAAACTTTGCCTCTATCTTATTTGCAGATTGAACCATTTAGAGATCTTGAGATCTTGATATTTAATTTATAACAGAATCTTGATTTAGAACTTGATTTCAATCCCCATCTATTGAGACGAATTCAAGCCGCGTCATTATAACGCTATTTACACACCCATTGTAGCTTGTTGAAAAACGATAAAGATAGTGCCTTGTGGTACAAAAACTCATGTTTACTGCAAATAATATGCCAAAGACCTGTCTATTTACACTTTATTGTTATATAACAGGCTTAAATGGTCGTAATTTATTCATGAAGTGAGATATTTCGGTAGCTAGATTGTTGTGTAGTGTTTGATTTGGATTTTATAGATTTATTAGAGTGATATTCTTGAGCTGCAAGAAAGAAAATGCACCTGGGTTGATTGTCTGTTGTTTGTGTCGCGTTCTGAGAAAACTGGGCATAATGCATGTGCTTTTATGACATTTAAATGAAGTCTCTTTTTTGCAAAAATCCAATTTAGGCGGAAAGTGTCGTCCCTGATTAGCCTGTGCGGACTGCACAGGCTTATCTGGGACGACACTTTACACACATGCATTATGCCCAGTTTTCTCAGAACGCGACAGATTTAAAAAAAGAGATGAAAAAGCGACTTATAGGTCTGATGTCACAAAAGCTTGTTTTTGCTTATTCGACCCAATCAATGTTTCATCTACCAGTTTTGGTTTCTTCCACTTTTATTTATTTTGCTAACATAAATACTGGTTCAGCTATCCTCAGTTATATTAAACTTATAAGCTATTTTATCTGCTGTAATCAATATTTGTATACTGTCATGTTATGTGATATTTATAATGTTAGAATTTTGTTGTATG
The DNA here is from genome assembly GCA_007657795.1 of Dreissena rostriformis. Taxonomy (NCBI): domain Eukaryota; kingdom Metazoa; phylum Mollusca; class Bivalvia; order Myida; family Dreissenidae; genus Dreissena; species Dreissena rostriformis. Next base: position 100,175 of record VMBQ01002887.1, on the reverse strand, counting down.
TTACCATTTTTTTCCGCCAAATGATATAACATCGCTGTATGACGTTGACATCACTTCCTGTGTTTTTATAATTCATACCACAGATGCTAGATCAGGTTTTCCCACAGGAAATTGTGAAAAAATGTCTGGCCCAACTGGATTGGGCTTAATGGAGGGATGTCCCCTTCCCATGGTATTAGAACATTTTACATTATAGGACATTAATGCCGCAATTTAAGGTATTATTCATTGTCTTTATTCTATATTTGTTTTACTTTATTGCAAAACAAAATATTTACAATGAACACATGATTCGCATAATTTATTGATCTTGACATAAATACTTTCAGTCTTACAAATGATTGATAAAATTCACAGATCAAACTGATGCAGATCTTCAAACATCCTTTCTTAGTTTCTGCACATTGCAAATTCGATCATTTCTCTGGTTTTGTGAATCTGTTGTGACAGTCTTTGTTTGGGAAATGCAAATAATGCAAATTTTTTATATCTTAAAAAGCAAATAATGCTCAAAGGTATAGACAAAAATAAGTATTCAAATTTTAAGGGTGTGATAATAAAAAAATGCAAATAAAATCAGTTAAAATTGTATTAATATAGATCTTTTTTTATAAACTTCGTGTGTTCTGTTTTCAAGGAAGAAACAATTATTCTCTGATTTCCTCAAGTGTCCCCAGTTTCAAGTCACTAATTGAATCAATTAGTTTTGGCAATTAAGTGATCTTTAGGTCTACTCGATCCCATCTTCACAGTTCATCAGTTCATTGATTAACATTTATGACACGTCAGGTGGTTAATTAAGACATGTCGGGGCAATAAAGGGATGTTGCAAAAACCTCCGCTGGTAAAGGGGTGTCTGCAGCGACACATCATATTGAAATTTAAATAATTACAACTAGAAATGGCGCGGCAGAGGCCGACGCGTATCCCCACACCAAATGTTTGACCTAGATGTGCCCCAGGGTTGGTAATGGGGCCATGCATAGTCGAGATTGACCGTATTGTCATAGAGAAGTTCAGTATCAATTAGAAGTGAATTGGTGTAGAAATGAAGAAGTTATAGTAAAGGCAATTTTGGGTGGGTGTGACCTATGNCTCAAAAAATGATAACTCCATCTCCTTTTACAAAGATGCATATACAAAACGATTAAAAGTGGTATGTGCGGCAATGAGGAACAGTACTTTACTCCGGACGGGCGTAAGTTCGGACATTTTCATCTTATGTCTAAAATCGAATATTCTAATATATTCGAATAAGGGCAAACGAATATTCGAATATCATTTTAGTATTCGAATCCCATCCCTACAATTAAGTGATCTTTAGGTCTACTTGATCCCATCTTCACAGTTCATCAGTTCATTGATTAACATTTATGACACGTCAGGTGGTTAATTAAGGCATGTCACGGCAATAAAGGGATGTTGCAAAAACCTCCGCTGGTAAAGAAGGGGTGTCTGCAGCGACACATCATATTGACCCTAGGGAAACCCTGGATACATTTATAGCATTTAAATAATTACAATAAACTGACAAATATGTCCATGGAATAAATTTAATTGAATTAAATGCTGCAATGAGATCAAAAGTGCATAAGATTTGATCATGAAACTTAGTATACACGTGAAAAGCATTGTGAGTTAAATGTACATCTATTTTATGGCCCCGCAAAGTGGGAAGCATTAAGCATGGCACTTGTCCAGCCATGCATACATACCCTTGTGTTTTGAACTTCTCTTTTACTACTGAGTGGATCTTGCTCAAACTTTCACAGTTGAATAAGGAATTTTGCAGCATTATGGCCCTTGTTCTGTTTTCCCTCTATTGTACATTATTATGGTCCCGTGAAGTTTGTGTTTGCAAGTTATCTTTAACTACTGGTTGGATTTTTCTCAAACTTTCAATTTAAGAATTGTGTCCAGTTGTGGCTGAATTATGGTCTGTCCACTGTAGAATATATAGTGGATTAGTCTGTGTCCAAACATGTAATATGGGGGCCATCAGTTTTTGTGACGTAGTTCTAGTTTCATCAGAGGTCAAATAATTAGACAAATGTAACAAAAACAAATCAGGAATGAAGACTGTTGTTTCAAGTAGACATTGGATTTGATGATTTTATGAAGAAAATTTTACAGAAGAAGAGCAAAATGGAGATAATTTACAATCTTTAATTGATAGCAGTGTTCAGTGACCATGGGGTAGGGGACTCACGTTTTGCTTGCATTACTGTCACATCCTTGTATATACCTGGTATGTTGATTAGGTAGAAAACTCAACAAATATCTAAGGTATGTAACTCAAGATTGAAAAGAAGTTATTTAATTTTGGATTATCTCCCTTGAAAAAATGAAATTAATCGGAATTGATTTAAACAATAGTATACTAATATAATGTGTATTTACATTGAATTTATATAGCTTTAATTATATTTAAGTTATTGTTTTATACTATTTAAATTGAAATATTCTCTGCAACGGTATATAGTCAAATAATAACAGAGCTCCAGATAAGGGTCGTATTTTCGTAATTAGGAAGGGTCGTATTTTCGTAATTAGGAATTTTTTTTAGTCCGTTACGTATTTATTTTAAAATCTGGTCGTACCATTAAGAATGACAAAATCAAGTTACAAATATTATTTTTACATCAGTTTGTATCCATTTTTATTGAGTTCTTTTCGCGTATTAAAGAACTTTTCGGTACTTATATAGAATGATTATCGGGTTTGTTTAACGAAGCGCATTTTTCTTATAAAAGCAGCGTGTACAGTCTATCTGTCAAAAAAAATGGCTGCCCCCAGAGGACATCCTAAAAAAAACTGAAAAGTGTGCAAAAAACACGCTTTTAACATATTGTACGCAAAGTGAGCCGAAGTTGAATGTTAAGAAAGACATTATAGAAAAGATCAGATCATCATCATCACCTTATACGATGTTGTTTGTTTAGTTTCCGACAAAAAAAGTCGGAAAAGCTAAAAAAATGCGACACTACGGGTCCAAACTTAAACAAAAAACATTGGACGAGTGGAAGGGACAATTCCCGTGCTCGTATAAATAAAGTTGCAAGTATGTTTATTTTGTTTTTTTTGCATGAAAATACCCATTATTATTTATTTTTAGGTCATTTTGGAAAAGTTAAGATTTTTTTTCCAAAACTTAGTAGTAACGTTAAGAATAAAATTTCAGAGTTAAGAATTCTTTTTGAAAATCTGGTAGTAAAGTTGAGAATTTCACAAAACCTAATCTGGACCTCTGAATAAAATTCTCATTGATTGGTTTAATTCCTATAGATCATATTATTGGGTACAGCAATTTGAGCATTAATCCTATTTGCAGCACCTTACTCAAAACTGCTAAAAATCCATGCAAGCTCAATCATATGCTCATTGCATTCATTAAAAGTGGAATCCAATTTAAAGATGTGGAATGAAATAAATAACAAAGAAAGATGTCAACCTTTTGCTTTCACTTTCACTGTTTGAGGCTCAAAACTAAGATGCTTTTCTCATTTGTGTTGTGTTCTGAGAAAACATGGCATAATGCTTGTGCGTTAATTGTCATCCCAGATTAACCTGTGCGGACCGCACAGGCTAATCTGGGATGACAATTTACGCACATGTATTATGCCCATTTTTCTCAGAACACGACAGATTTGTCTGCTTTATCCTTTCTGGTCAGTAAAGACTGTGTCAGTGAGTTGACAGAGAAAACGCTTGGCTTACTCACCATTCCTCTTTCTGATGTGCATCCAATCAAAGTTTAATCAAACAATTAAAGAATATGTTCCTGAAATTCCTCACAACAAAATCATATAAAGGCGCTTAATTTATTACTACAGTCCAAACTGAGAACAATGGTCAGTTAAGGGAAATGACCAAAGTGACCATTGTAGACAGGTGGCCGTTGTTTTAAGATGACCACTTTTTAGATCTTTGGTCAGTTGGTAGTATTGCTAGGTCATTACCCCACCCAGTCGTTTCGTAAACAAAGTATTTTAAACAAAGGCTAATTGCCGATAAATTAGTATAACATAAATTATTTCTAGTGAATACTACAAATTAATATCTTATAAATTGATATTAATTCATACCTATTCTTTAACTTGTGAGTTTATCAACGATAATAATGTTGTTTACTTATGCATCTCTTTAATTCAGTAAATCAGACATTCGTATTACGTTTATTGAAAGATATTTTTACCTAACGGTCATCATGTGGCAATGAGGTCACGTCCGCAGAAGTAATAGCGCATCGCTGTTATAAACCGAAAGTACGACTTAACGTTATCGTTCTCATGCAAAGAATCCAAAAGTTTTAATATTTATTAGTACACAAACATCACACAAACATCATTTTTATTAAACACATCTAAGCACAATTTATCTTCAAATCATTGTCATACATCGGTTTCCGGACTTTATTCCCTGGAAATTGAAAATGGCATTTGGGTAACAGACGTTTTACGTGACAAAATGTCCGCTTCCATAAATGCAGAAAGTTTTTTACAAAAGTTGCAGTTCGATGCCCGTTGTGCCACAATAAACAAACACTAATCCTTTTATCACCTTCTTATAATAACAAACGCTAGCTAAATGTTGTTGTTCACACCTTATCAGCGATAAAGATCTATTGATTATGTAACGCGCTTTTATTATGGCGTTATGACTGTGCCACTAATTGCTACTTATACGCATTGTTATTGTTACTTGCACATATTTCATGCAATCAGAAATTAAATCGTCGCTTAGTCGTTATTTGTTTTCTCGCAGCGGGCCGCTTTTATCATATCAAAGGCAGTTACCGCAATCAAATTCTTTACCCGCAAAATAGACGCACAATAGACACCATGACGTCAAATGTGAAAAACAACAACGCAGATTGAGTGTGTTTACTTTTCGCAACTCGAAACGACTGACTCATGACCGTTGTTTTGAGTTCAAAATGACTTTGGGGGTGAAATATACTGGCCGTTGGGCGTTGGCCGTTATGGAAGATTGACCGTTGTTCCCAAGTGTAATATAGAGTGTTTTTTGTAGGGGGGAGTCCAGACTGACCGTTGTCTGTAGTTGACCGTTATTTCGAGTTGACAGCTAGGTCAGTTTTGACTGTATATCATGTAAGGTAAATTTGTATCTTCATGGTTCTCATTGTGAGGATTTCTCTATACCTATCCATCACTTGCAAGACTTTCAGCAATATATTTAAACTATCACTTTATTTTGTTTGTGATTATGTAAAACATTTAAATAGTTCAACAAAGTCCAAAAATATTTATAGTGTGGATGTTGAAAATGGCTTCCAAAAAAGGTCATCTTGTACATGCTGATCTAATTTGTAGGGGGGGGGGGAATAATTGAATGGAGTCAAATGAAACGTCCTATATTGATAAAGGGCTTAAAGAGAAAGAGCACAGTAAAAGTACCATAACTCTTCAATATTTACTGAGTTATTGCTGTTTGTTAATTTTCTTGTGCACTCTGTAATTCCATTCAAGCCACACAACTTATTTGGCATAGTAAATTTATGTATTAATAAGAAACATATGTTATCTATGTCAATTAGAATATATCTGGTGGTTACAAGGAAGAAATTTGTCTTTTTTGCGCTTTAAAACTTAAAAATAATCGCGTTTGTCGAAATGGACATATACGTCTAGAAATCCTACTTTTGGTTTTAAAAGCAGAACCGTTTGAAAAAGAATAAATTACTTGCTAACTAGGCTATAGATTTAATTTTATCTATGCCAATTAGAAAATATCTGGTGGTTACAAGGTAGAAATCTGTCTATTTTTGCGCTTTAAAACTTAAAAGTAATCGCCTTTGTTGAAATGGGTGTATACATATAGAAATCCTACTTTCGGTTTTAAAAGCGGTACCAATTGAAAAATAATAAATAACTTGCTAACTAGGCTATAGATTTAATGACAATTTTGCACACTTTCAAATTGCATCTATATATATATTGATTAACATGTACTTCATTTCAAGGTCAGAGGCTTTAAAATTGAAGGTAGTGGACTTTATAGTTCTAAAGAGAACAATATGGGCAAGTGCAGAGCACAAGAACTATTACTCTCTTAAGTGCTTTTGGAGTTATTTCCCTTGTCATTTTTCTTGTGCAGAGCCTACTTTATATAGTATAATTTAATTGAACATACCAAGATTCAAAAAGTATTTAAGGGATTCAAATGATCTGTACAAAAATATGGAAGACTTTCAGAGGAAGTGTCTAACACACGTCCAATTGTTGATTGTAATTTCGATTTTCACAAAACAAATATGAAAGACCTAAATATCACAAGGTGAAGATTATCCTGAGCATTGTCATAAGCCTTATATCTGGAAAGCATACCTGTCAAGGGTCTTAAGTGGCTGAGAGTGAGACCAGATCTAGGGGGGTTCAGGGACAGGCCCCCCATGGATTTTTTTTGGATCCTAGATAGTCTGTGGTGCGTTTTGGGGCTATTTCCTGAGTAAAATTAAGACTATTTTTTTTTAATAGTTCAGTGAAAAATATTATGAAGAAAGACAGAACATGTCATTTTTAATTTTGGCCGGTGAGCCACTTGCTGACATTTTGCAGCCGTTTTTTTTTTTTTTACATAGACATTGGTGACGTAGTTTCCGGTACATGTGGTATTGAGGCTAGAAACCACTAAACATCCTGCCCGTCTTGGTAATTATACGACATTTTATGAAATCCAAACATTAATTGTTTCATTTTTTTATTTTTTTTAAGAAATGCGTGAGAAATTACTAAGTAAGCGTGAGACCGTGATTGCATGCCAAAAACCGTGGAACTCACGTCGAAACCGTGAGACTTGACAGGTATGGGAAAGTTTTTGACTTGTGACACAAATACGGCTTTCTCAAACCATATCTGGAATCAAATAGTCTAATATGATTACATTGAAAACAGATTTAATCTGAAGCGTGAACATTGTCTTTATACATTTGAAAGAATGTGATTTTGGTAGAGATTATTATTAACTGTTCCTTGTACAAGACATGTTTGATAACGATGGTGGTTAAAGTGGTAAACATGTGGCTCTAAGGAGTTTTTAATAACAAATGAGCTTCACTCTAGGAAGTCTGGGCTAAATGCATGTGTGGGAAGTGTCGTCCCTGTTTTGCTTGTGTATTCCGCACCCGCTAATTAGGGAAGACACTTTCTGCCATAGACTGGATTTTGTTTAAAAGAGACTTCCTTCCTATAAACGATAAAATTCCATTAAAGCGGAAAGTGTCGTCCCAGATTAGCCTGTGCTGTTTGCACAAGCTTACCAGGGACGACACTTTCCGCTTTAAGGGAATGGCACATGCATTAAAGCCTGTTTTCCCAGAGTGAGGCTTAAATATCAGTATCGCTTAACAAAACTATAAAACCAAAACATAAGAATAACAATAAGAGAAATAAGTTTTCTTGTTAATAAGTTTGAAACGTTTAATATGTTACAAGTTAAAGAATACATATATAACATGTTCAGTTAATATCTTTGATATGATGGCAATAGGTGTACAGGATGGTTTTAATTTTTGTAATTTCATGATAATGCATATTAATTAAGAATATAAAGCTCATGTTAATTGAATACCATTTATAACTTTGCTTAACTGTATTTAAACAATTAAAATTGCAAATTTGTTTTTAATTGATAATGCTTAATACATTCATAATGTAATAATAATCATTAAGCTGGGTCATTAAGAAAAGGTAATTACAGACACTGTAAGAATGAGCACAATAACTTTTAAATATCCACAGTTTAACTTTTAAGATCAGTTTTAATCAGTATTAAAGTATAAGTTTCACTGTTAACACATGTCCAATTGTTCATTGTAATGTTTAACCAGTTACATGATAAATTACATAATTTTATTAATCTCTCTCTTTATTTGAGATCTAACAATCTCTTTCATATTCATTGTAAATATTATTTCCCAATCTTCAATACTTCAAATAATCTTTCCACTAGGTGGGAGCTTTTATGGCTGGCAAGGACTTTTAACTTCTTAAAAGTGACGTTTACTTTTGGTCAATACTTCGTAAAGGATTATTCTCAAGGCTTCTTACTTCCACTGGTAGATCACAGTGCTCAATTTCATATTGTTCAATAGGCTTTGTAACTGTAAGTGGCTACAAAGTGGTTTAATTAACAGCACATATATGAATCGGAAATTTGATTTGTAATGTGACAACAAAAAATGGATTTTGTCACTGTGTGAACAAAATGTTCAATTGGATTTTATGAAAGTGGTACTCAGGGGTAAAAGTAGCCATGGTTTGTTTGTGAGTCAGGTGGCATTTTACAGTAGTTGCCATGGATCTTATTGTGGAACAGGCCAAAACATTGGTGAGGTTTGAAGTTTTAGATAATTTTACTTTTTAACTGGGCTGCAAATGTCCAATGCAACTTTGAATTGGTTTATTGGTATTCTGGTGATGTGCTTTGATGAAAAAATAAATTGTTAGTAAATCTTTTCATTAAGCTGTAAATACTTGTAGGTTATTTCACGGCATGGTGTGCCATGGCCCCAGATTGGCGAACCTCGCAATATTGGCCTTAAGGCTTCAGCTCGAGGACCAATGCCTCCGAAGGTGTGCCAATAAGGGCCCAATCCGGCCCATGGTACACCATAGCTGTGTTGTAAGCTATATATTACGTACCTAAAAGTGCGTAACTACTGTATAATTTATAACAATTCATTTAAGTCAGTGCATTCAATGTGTGTGTGAATGTTATTTCTAATTGAAAAATACGTTAAAAATGACATTGCCCTTTGTGACATCATCTGTGCATGTAGCTTTTATTTATTCTGGATAATTTAGGATTATTGATATCTTGTATCATCATTTTAATGCATTTTTCATTTTAAAAAAATGCTTTAAAAATGCAACATTCTGCTAAAATTTAAACCGTATGATTCACCGCATCCATTTTGGCGTTGTAAATGGCGTCATTTTTAGGGAAGTTGACAAGCGATGTCCGCCCTTCTTTTTTGTATGTACTGAAAGTTGTATAAATTGAATAACAGTAACTGTTGTATGTGTGAATATTAAGTAAAAAATATAATAATTTTTATTGGGTGCAATTATTGCATTTGAAAATTCTATTAAATTATTGGGGGAAAAACAAACCTTCCAACATTACACAACTACGACATGAATATTGGTAATTGTGTTGTATTGACTATGTTAATTGAAGTCTATCAAAATATAATTACATTTTGTAAAAGTTCACATAAATAACCATTTGCTGAACCATTTGGAACTATGTTCCACCTGTTTTCCTGTCATGGCAATTATTGTTGGTTGTTATCAAAAGAAATTTCACATTCAAAACTTAAAACTGTATGAGTATTATGGAGTATCTTTATTATCTACCTTTTATCTCTTGATCATCTCTTTTGCAAGTATGTGGTTTCTCAGATTGGTCAATTTAATCAAAATCTTTGCATAGAAGGAGGGAAAATGGAAGTTGACTGCAGACAGACTTCACTTTACTTTCCGCTTTATCAAATAACCGTAGGGTATAATAAACAAAAAAGGATAAAGCAATTGGTAAATGATGAGAACTTTAGTATGCTTATCATACCATGTTTATCAAATCAACCCTGATTGTTTTGCTACATTCCTGATCAACATTCAAAGAGAAGTTTGTGTCAGAAGTTCAATGAAGTCATGCACTTCCAAACCAATACAAAGTCTTCATTGCCTAGAAACTCTGAATGCCAGAGAAAACTTCAGCAATTGCATTTAAGTGGTTATGATCAATTGATCAATTATGGTCTTGTTGATTGTACAAAAATACCATATGGCAATATTTTATTTGGTAAAATGTGTTTAAGTACGGTTTATATACATACAATTTTGACTATTTTATTGCCTGAAATTGCCAATGCTAATATTTGGTCACTATTTCAGAAGTTTATTGGATCTTTTTTGTTGCAAACAATTGTTTAAGCTGAAGCATACAAAAGGATTATTTCCTTTATTAGGTTTGCAGTAATATTTCATTAAAAAGGGCATGGCATTGTGTCGTTGATAATCTGTATACAAAAAGAATAAAAAAATAAATAAAATCTATAATCTGCAGAAAAGCACTTTATAATATTTTGTTATAATACAGACAAGGTGCAAACAAGTAAACATTAATTTTCATTAATAGTTTATTGATTGTATAGAATTCCATGATTAACTATCAATATTCAATGACTTGTGGTCTTTTAATTACTGCCTGTTTGGTGTCACTGCATGTGTGACCCAGAGGCTTGTGCTTGATGGTTGTAATCATCACTAATGCATAGACTTTCAAACTATACAATTTTGTTACTGCACAGTATTAATATTTCTAAATAATTTCAGTGCATATGGATCAGGAACTTAAGGTCTTAGAACTGTAATGAAATTTGTCTAATTTTGCCTCATTTCGTAAATGACTGTCACTCCAAACAAGTATATGCCTAAAACTGCAAAAATTATGTCAAAATAAAAAATTATTACTATCTAATATAAACTAATCCTCTAGTATGTGATGGTTGTTATTTAAAGCCTCTTTGGTGTTGAGGTAGAGCGTTGGTTTTGACATCAAGGGGTCCCTGGTTTGATTCCCTCCTCAGAAAATGTTTTTTGTTCAACATTTGTTTTCTGGCCATTATAATTATTTTAGCCTATTCCTGATTTTGTAGTGTTGTTTATAAAATATAAATGTAAATAAAAGATGACTTTAAAAAAAAAATACATCAAAGTGTGAAAAGGTCCTTTTATTTTTCCAGTTTAAAATTTACCTCCCTTTAATTATTATGGAAATTGTTTTATCAATTTTAAGGTTTTACATAAATTGTATATTAAACTTTAAATGTATCTGGAACTTAAAGATGTTTTTAGAACTAAAGATGTTTGTAGAACTTAATTTGGTTCTAGAAGTTGGCCCCAGGTTTTTCGAAGATGCAGTCAAACTTAAAAATTAAATAAACCTTTGGAATGAAAAACATCTTTAAGAAAAATCTATTTTATTTTAGCAACAAACTTTCACGTGGAGTTTGGAAAGCTTTGCAAAGTATTTATGGCATAGATATGAGTTTTGAATCTCAGTTAAAACCATAAACAATGATGTCAAAGTTGTCATTTATTCTGAATTTATCATGTAAGGATAATTAAATTCCAAACAGCAGGGGCATTCAGATGTTATTAAACTCTTTCTAAAGGAAAGCTTTCATCTGCCTTGAAAACGCTCACTTTTAATGTGCGTAGGCTAGCCAAAGTCAATATTGAAAGTGGAGTTGAAATACCCCTTAACTATCAACGAGAGATAGCAAAGCATTTAATTGGATGGGCCAGTGACTCCATTTGGAAGCAAACTGTTTTCTCTGGTCCTAAAGGAAATGAAAAAAAAAAATGACATATTTTTATGGACAAAACTCTTGGTTACATGTATTTTTGTAGCACGATTTATTGTATGGAGGAATATTTTTTTTTTGCATTTAACCATTCAGTAAAAAGAATTATCTTCTTTAAGATATGTTTATATGTTGTTAAATGAAACTATTTCACTTAAACCAATGTCTGATATAGAACAAAGATATATTACCTCAGCTGTATATATTATTTGTACAGGGTTTCTGTAGAAGTATAAGTCTAAATCAACAAAGTAAGTAACAATATAAAAAAGCAAAATTACTGGTAATACAACATGAATCGTTATTACTACCACCCATGATTGAAAAAATGGATATGAATGTACAATTATATTCATGCACCTTACTTTAATTAATGTATATGAATACCTATGTAAATATTTATTAAATATCAATTCATCATTTTGTGATTGATCCTAACTATTAAATTATGGCAAAGACTTTGTATTTGATTTCACTATCAGAACTAAGAGAAATGTTTGCTTTATATTCAATTCAGCAAATATCTATCACACTGGCTAACAGTGTCAATATATTTTGTCCACGTTTCACATTTCGTTTACCCGGTATGCCCTTAACAATCCATTGTGAACTTTCTGTTTGCTCAAACTGAAATGGTCTTTTCAAATCAGTCCGGTTGTCACCTAACAAATACATGTAATACATGTTTTTCATTATGTTCTATTATTCTGTTAATTCATGTTGTATTTTTGTAATATTCTGTTTATTAACTATCATTTTACATGTGCTAGATATGTATGTCATGTCAAACACCTTTTGACAATGTTCATACTTTATAACGCATTCTGGCTAGATAAATATAAAATAGCAAACACATTTTGAAAATGTTCATACTTTTATAACACATTTAATTAAAAAAGTTTGCATTTTATGTTCATTTCAAATTGTTTCAATACAATTGCTAGATTACCTGTTTCCCTTCATCGATAAAACAATAATAATTAATTACAATTGCACCAAAAAATAAAGGTCTGAATGACAGTAAGAATGTACAGCTCAATCAACATACATTTGAATCCCTGATGGCTTTCACAATTATAACAATTTAACCCATTTATGCCTAGCGTCTAGAAAAAAGGCCTTGGCAAACAGCGTAGACCCAGATGAGACGCCGCATGATGCGGCGTCTCATCAGGGTCTGCGCTGTTTGCTTAAAGGAATTTCTGTAAGAAATATTCTAAATATAGAAATAAATATACTAGACGTCCCTAATCTTGGAAATAAATTGATCCAATTTAGAAGGATGGGAGAGTCCACTAGGCATAAATGGGTTAATAGATCTCTATTTAGGCATGAATAGTAGGTTGGGAATAGCTTTCCGATGTAGCATTCTATTAATTTCAATGTCATTTTATTCAGCTTTGCAGAACGATCATTTAAATTGCCAACTTTGCGCTTCCCAACTTTTGTTACGTTAATTGATATATAATGTAATAGCTTGGCATGGAATTGATTGCAAAGTGCCTCAGTAATTTGATAGCTCTTATCTTGGTTGAAATTACCTTTGAAATAACGTTCACTGTGTATTTTTGTGGTTCTGCATAGATATGTGGCAAAGGCACTGTTAAAGGTGATCGTTTTTGATAAATTTTGATTCAAAGTCTAACATTTGTTTGTGGCAATGAATAAATGTTGCTTAATGCTAAGATCAATATAGGTACATGTTTTCAATGTGCTTAAGCTAATAACTATGCCTGTATAGGATTCACGTTATGCGAAAATGGGTCTTATACCATAATTTTTTTTTATGCAGCCAGAGTAGCTCCAGCCCTGCCTGCGCATACCCGGAGTCTGGTCATTAGCTACCCTGTCCGCTATAAAGTCAGACAAGGTTTCTTGGTTTCATTAGCAGACAGGGAAGCATCTGACCAGACTTGGGATGTGCAGCCTTGTCTGGTGCTATATTGGCCGCATATGGCATAAGACCTATTTTTGCATGGCGTGGGTCCTATATAAATGTAGAAGCATTCTGATTAGGAGATTTAGTTATTGATCATAATTAGGCAAGACTAAGTCCTTTGAAGTATAATTTTTTAATCTCCTGTACGTATTATGTTTCTCCTTATTCGACAATACTAGCATACAATATTCTTATATTGTAAATTAATTATTGAGGTGTCAACAAATGAAATGCAATTGAACAAAAGATTAAATAACTAATACTTTGTATCTACAATGTTATTTATCTCATAGGGATAGTAGCACTGATTCCATCTTCCACATAATGTATTAAAGAGTGAAAATGCAATAAAAATAAAAATACAATATTTATTGATGTGTCCCGTCTTTCTTTTCAGGAGGACTTCTTGGCCACAGACGACCTGTTTGTGGATTACTTCAACATATTTCTAGCTCTTCCGGTATGTACTTATGAGCCTCGTTCTGGGAAAAATTTGCTAAATGCATGTGCGTTAAGTGTTTTTCCAGATAAGCCTGGGCAGTCCACACAGGCTTATCAGGGACAACACTTTCCGCCCAGTCTGGATTTTTTTTTTAGAAGACATTCCCTTTAAACAAACAATTCTGTAAAAGCGGAAAGTGTCAACTCTCATTAGCCTGTGGAGACTGCACAGGCTAGTCTGGGACGACACTTTATGAACATGAATTAATTAAGCTCAGTTTTCCTAGACTTAGGGCTACTCTCTTATATTCCTGCAACATAACTATTAACTCCCATTTTATAGAACACATTAATCAATTTCAGAATACTGTCCATAAGTGGAAAACAAAAGTATTCTTCAGCACTTTGCTACGGTGGCACTAAGGTGACATCACCACTCCAAAAAAAAATTGGAGCGGAAAACACAAGTTATGTTTTCCCGTCTTTTTTTTTTGACCGGAAAACACAAGTTCTGTTTTCCAGTCTTTTTTTGGGGGGGAAACGGGAAAACACAATCGCTATAATGTGCGCACAAGATAATCGGCCAGTCACAGACGCGGATTATATTGAGGGAACAAGATACTTAAGGGACGTTTTCATTGGCTGATCAATATAATCCGCGTCTGTGATAGGCCGATTATCTTGTGCGCACAATAAAGCGATTGTGTTTTCCTGTCTCAAAAAAAAAAATGACAGGAAAACAGAACTTGTGTTTTCCGCTCCGAAAAAAAAGACGGGAAAACAGAACTTGTGTTTTCTGCTCCAAAAAAAAAAAATGAGCGCTGATGTCACCTTAGTGCCAACGTATTTTGCTTTAATAATGAACACTCAGTGTTGCATTAAGTTATTCTTAATTGTTTTTTTACTCCGATTTTCTGAAGTGTTAAACAGTATTTTAGCCGTATCACCGGAAAGTTAAACTACTCTTATGTTTCCTGGGAAAACTGTGCCGCTATAAAATGGGGTGTACTTAGTGCACATACAGCTACCCTACGTGAATCAGAGGGTGGGGGCGGGGAAGTGTCCATAGAAATGATTTCACGAACGATTCTCATTTAAGTTATTACGATAAAATTAAATAAAGATATTTCATTTAAAAGACTTTCTGCAAAACCTGGGAGTTTGGGATGAAAGAATTGTTATGACATTCAGGACATGATAAGACTCAGTGAGTAAGAAATCATGAGATTTATATCATGACAATCTACCCCTTTTTATTACAGCTTTTCGAACATCAGCAATGTTTGCACATTTGAGGACGTTATTATTGTAAACTCTTCAATGTGGAGATTTAAGTGTTTGTTTTTGTAAGCATGCCAAAAGTCAGAACTCTTAATGGTGCAATAAAGCAGGCAAACGATTTTTCATGGCGATTGATCTTTTTCTTGGTTGTTAATCACTTGAAATCTTTATTTACATATTTTGAAATATTTTATCCATGAAACTGTTGTATAAAATTAGCATATTCAAATTACAAAATGTTTAATAAAAAAAACTTCTTTTGATGATAAAGACATTAAGATGCATATTTGATGGGAAATACATCATGGTCGTTAAACAGAATTTCAAATTGTATAATGTAAGTGAAACTTTTATGTGAGTGAAATTGATTTTTGTGTGCATGATTGGAAATTGATGTGGGAACAAATAAGCTGCAATGCAAATATTATGATAATATTAATGCAACTTGAACAATGTTCAAACTTTATGTACTTAAATAAATGCCCATGAAACGTCAATGTACAACAATCTTAATCCAGCCCCAAGTGGTGGCATATTCTCATAGTGTTCGGTCCAAGTGGTGGCCTATTCTCATAGTGTTCGGTCCAAGTGGTGGCATATTCTCATCGTGTTCGGTCAGTGTGCGTAAAGTGTCATCCCAGATTAGCACGTGTAGTCTGCAAAGGCTAATCAGGACATCTTTTAAATGAAAAATTTCCATACAAGCGGAAAGTGTCGTTCTGATTATCTTGTGCGGACTGCACTGGTTAATCGGGGACAACACTTTACACACATGCATTAAACCACGTTTTCCCAGAGCAGGTCTGCTTTATATTTTAAACCAAAACAATATTTCAGCCATATTAGTCTTCATCAGATTACTTTTTGTATTCTCCTTTGCCTTTTCCCGCTCAGAAGCAAAATAAAAATGGCTATATTCAGCAAGCATATAACCAGAACAGCCTGCGAGTAACGAGGGACTACAAATGCTTCAAAGTGCATATTGGAGTGGTAAAAGGTTATCCACATTTTAGACGTTCCGAGAGCCGCTATGTTTCAACAAGGAGACGGGCGGGTTAGAGGTGGTTAGTCCAGCGAAAAAGGGGCCTAATGCATGTGCGTTAAGTTAAAGTGTCGTCCCAGATAAACCTATGCAGTCTGCACAGGCTAATCAGGGACAACACTTTCCACCTGGACTAGATTTTGATTTATAACAAACATCTTTTAAATGAAAACTTCCATTTCAGACGTTCCGAGAGCCGCTATGTTTCAACAAGGAGACCGGTGGGTTCGAGGTGGTGAGTCCGGCCAAGAAGGAACTTGCGAGGCAGATCAAGGAAGCCCTTCGCTCACAGAACCGGACGCCCCGGATCTACCGCATTGCCAAGAAGCACAGCTTCATGGACATCCCGCTGATCCCGATGGAAGACGACAAGGAGCCGAAAAATCTTGAGATTCACACTAATTTTACTGTAACGGTATGCAGTCATGTCTTTGGCGGTCTTTGCTATGATGTTTTTGAACATTCATTTTTAACTAGTAAGCCTGAACTCAATAAGCTCATGGGAGCTTTTGTTATCAACGTTTGTCCGTCTTTATTCACTCCAGACGCGACATTGATTTATCAGACTTCACTAAACTAGGTACAGATTGCCTTTTACGGGCAAAATTATCACAGGGGGGGGGGGGATAACGCTGTCTTTTTAAAAAAATCACTTTGATATTATTTATACAAATTATTGTATGAAATTATATTTAATCAACTAGAAGAGATAAGATTGACAACAAAAATGAAGGTCATTTTGAACTGAGTTGTCCTTTTCACCATGGTAAACTTGAAAATGAAATGGTATCATCTTGAATAAACTCTAAAAGGTTACCTCACTTAATTTCCAATAAACTTTCTTGACATGTTGACATTTTACTAAGGGTCCATTAACATTTGGCATAATAAATATGACCTCTTTTAGTCACCACCTGTTAAGATAAACCTGTTAAGCTGTTTATTGATGAGATCAAATTCTTAAGATGATAAACCAGTTTCAATTGAGAAGGTGGGATGTTTATAACAACAGTAACTGGCTATGTGAATTAGCCGATCCAGGTGGTTGTGTGCATGTGCCCTCTCCCAAAATTCTGGGCTATACATAAATTGGCATAATTATATAAATTGAAAAATTGATAAAAATGCTTTAAAATCAAATCCAAATATAATAATAAGGACATAAACATAAAAAGACAAGACATTTTTGCTGTAGTTAACCCTTTGCATGCTGGAAAATTTGTCGTCTGCTAAAATGTCGTCTGCTGAATTTCTAAAATTAGCATTTTCTTTGATTTTTTTTCAAAGAATACTATCAGAATAGCAAACAGTTTGGATCCTGATGAGACGCCACGTTCTGTGTAATCTNTTAAAGTTCATTTTACTGTAATATAAATCAGTTTGAATACTGTAAACAGCATGTTGTATGTATGGTTATGTCCCCGGCATCTACTGATGAGGTGGCATATGAGTTGCGTTCTGAGAAAACTGGGCATAATGCATGTGCGTAAAGTGTCGTCCCAGATTAGCCTGTGCAGTCTGCACAGGCTAATCAGGGATGACACTTTCCGCTTAAATTTGATTTTTGCTAAGATCTCTACATTTAAAGTTCATTTTACTGTAATATAAATCAGTTTGAATACTGTAAACAGCATGTTGTATGTATGGTTATGTCCCCGGCATCTACTGATGAGGTGGCATATGAGTTGCGTTCTGAGAAAACTGGGCATAATGCATGTGCGTAAAGTGTCGTCCCAGATTAGCCTGTGCAGTCTGCACAGGCTAATCAGGGATGACACTTTCCGCTTAAATTTGATTTTTGCTAAGATCTCTACATTTAAAGTTCATTTTACTGTAATATAAATCAGTTTGAATACTGTAAACAGCATGTTGTATGTATGGTTATGTCCCCGGCATCTACTGATGAGGTGGCATATGAGTTGCGTTCTGAGAAAACTGGGCATAATGCATGTGCGTAAAGTGTCGTCCCAGATTAGCCTGTGCAGTCTGCACAGGCTAATCAGGGATGACACTTTCCGCTTAAATTTGATTTTTGCTAAGATCTCTACATTTAAAGTTCATTTTACTGTAATATAAATCAGTTTGAATACTGTAAACAGCATGTTGTATGTATGGTTATGTCCCCGGCATCTACTGATGAGGTGGCATATGAGTTGCGTTCTGAGAAAACTGGGCATAATGCATGTGCGTAAAGTGTCGTCCCAGATTAGCCTGTGCAGTCTGCACAGGCTAATCAGGGATGACACTTTCCGCTTAAATTGGATTTTTGCTAAGATCTCTACATTTAAAAGAAAAATTTCATAAAGCGTAAATTGTCATCCCTGATTAGCCTGATGTGCGGACTGCACAGGCTAATCTGGGATGACAGTTTACGCACAAGCATTATGCCCAGTTTTCTAAGAACACGACACATATGGTGATTGGCCGGTCTGTCCGTTTGTCTGTTTTAGTTCAACCCAACATGACATGTTTCATGTAACACTAATACTTCCCACAAAGCTTTGATACTTGCATGCATGTTGTCTTTGCCCACAATCAACACACCCAAATGACCTCAACTCATTTTGACCTTCACATTGAGCTACTTTTAGACAAATTCAAATGGTCCAAAGTCATGCTTTACCCAAAATGAAGCTTTGAAAATTGCTTGGATGTTATGTATGAACACTCTCCAGACACCCTCATCAGCTTTTCCATTTTAACTTTAACATTGAACTACTTTTGGGTTATTTCAAATTTGCTGATGACTCTGACAAGGCTTCTTCCAGGGACATCAGCTTTATCGAACGCAGCATCGTAATGCTATTGTTAACGTAGAATGAAAGTGGGAAATTACATTTTGTTTTGAATGACCTTGCAAAGTTTAAAGTTAAATATGCGCCTTGCTCTGTGGAAAGGGGGTTAAATGCATGTGCGTAAAGTGGCCTTCCAGTTTAGCCTGTGCAGTCCGCTCAGGCAAATCAGGGACGACAATTTTCGCCTTGAAGGATTTTTGCTAAGAAGAGACTTTCTTTTAAACAAAAAATATAATAAAAGCGGAAAGTGTCGTACTGCGGACTGGTTAGCCTAATCTGGGACAACACTTTACGCACATGCATTAAACCCCCTTTTTCACAGAGTGCAACTCATATTTAATGTTCTCATGGTACTTAAAAAAAGCAACAAAAAATTATCAATTTGCATTTTATTCTTGTTTCAAAATCTTAAGGCTGCATAGAAAATTGCTGGCATGCTTTTGCAGTATATTTGTGAAAAGTGTTATATTAAAAGTGTAATGGTGTAATGATTTGTCTGGCCCGATCTATTGTTTTTCATTTCCCCTTACCATCTTGTAATCTTAGCCAGTAATAAGAATTCCTTTGATGTTGTCTTGAGTGATGCAAATGGCAAAGGTTCCAATTATAAGGAAATTAAGTGGTGACATTCTCCTGGGCAAATAATCAATTATGGATCTGGCTTTCACAGTAGCAAGTTCCACGCAGTTAATTGGTCTTGTTATCATTTGATGATTTTCCAAGACTCTGATCAATTTGTTATTGAAAACGTTTGTTTTCATTATTGCAGAAGTGTTGTGAAGGCTATAACGCAAAACAATCAATTCATCTTTTCATTCCTGAAACATATTTGCAGAGATGTGATACTTGTATGATATGTAGTGCTTTTATGCACAATGTGATTGACAATTTCAGTAATGTTTTACTTAAAAATGTTGACATTCAAGCATTTCATGTTAATTTTTATGCTAGTTGACAGTTTATTGCCATTATGCGATGCCTAGCAAGGATCCAGGAAGCCATCACTCACACTGATTTTCCAATGTTTTTTGTCAGGAATTGTGTTATACTATTATCACCATGTCCGATGCAGGTGTTCAACAAGGAGCAGGGGATCCACTGCATTTGGTTAACCCTTTGAGCAACCTTTCAGGATCCAAACTGTTTGCTATTCTGATAGTATTCTTTGAAAAAAAAATTGAAAAAATTATAATTTTAGAAATTCAGCAGCCAACATTTTAGCAGACGAAAAATTTCCCAGCATGCAAAGGGTTAAGCATTGAATTATATGAGCCTTGTTCTGGAATAACTGGGCTAATCGGGACGACACTTTCCGCCTAAACTGGAATTTTGCTTAAAAGAGACTTCCTTTAAACATAAAAAAGGAAAAGTCATCCCTGATAAGCCTGTGCGGACTGCACAGGCAAATCTGGGACGACACTTTACACACATGCATTAAGTCCAGTTTTCCCAGTACATGGCTCATATTTTGTTCACCATTTCTGTTGCAGACGCTGAACAAGGAGCAGGGTATCCACTGGGTGAAGGCCGAGAGACTTCCCTCCTTTCTGGAGAGTGAGCTCTACTTGGAGTTCAGGCTTGCCAAGCTCCTCGCGCAGGCTAGAATCACCGGAGAGCATGGCGAATATGTGCTCATGAAGATTGACTTCAAACCCAGGCCAGACAAGGTGATTGCAATCGAAAGCATTTAACTATTCAATTGACTAAATGAATTTTAGATTTTGAGTGATTGTAATTTGAAGAATATTACTGTGCAATTGGCTAAATGTATACAAGATTTTGAAGGTTTCATCTTAAATGTTTGCTTTAAGTAATTTAAGGTTTGAATCGGAGATAATGGCGATAATCTTTTAAAGCCTTTAAAATGGATAGATTAGCCCTTTAAGCATAGTTTATGATGTGAGCATGCTGTTATTAACTGAATACATAAACAACTATCTGTAACCAATTGCATGGCTTTATTTTGGTCAACGAAGTTTAGGGGGGTATATGGGAGAGAACTTGTCTGTCGGTCTGTCTGTCTGTCTGTCCGTATTGGTTGTTCGCTCTCTAACTCAAGTTGTTTTTTTCCGATCTTTACCAAACTTGGTCAGAAGTTGTATCTAGATGATGTCTAGGTCAAGTTTGAATATGGGTCTTGCCGGGTCAAAAACTAGGTCACGGAGTCACTAAGTGCGTTTTTACGTGCAAATATTCTGTGTCAATGTGGCATGTGGGGGTATTCGTCACATCTGTGACAAAGCTCTAGTTTGATTTCTAGTATTCAATATCTCTCCATATTAGTTCAAAGATTTCATAGTTTCCATGGAATAAACCAGTTATATAAGCTGGACAGTTACCTTGAATTCTTTCAATACTTTACCTTCCAACTTGTACAATTAATACTTAAAGATAGTTAGCTTGTATCATTATTTCTTTTGCTTAACCCTTTCCCACTCATTAGCAAAAGTGAAAATGACTATATGCAACCAGAATAAAACCAGAACAGCCTGGAGTCAGTCGCAGTTTGTTCGGGTTTAATGCTGTTTGCTGCTAATCATCGGTATCTAGGGGTTGGAAATGAAGTCTTTAAAACTTGAATCTAGTAAGAAAGGTATTAAATTTTATTTGATTTTCTAAGCGACTACAAATGCCTATCCAAGCAGTAATGGTTTAAACTAATGATGAAACATCATTTTAGGCTAAGAAGAAGAAAGATGATGAGGAAATCAAGGTGGATCCCAAGGAAGCCCTCATGGTTGACATGTACGTCTGTATGGGTAACGCCTCCACCACAGAGACCGACGCTTGGTATGCCACTGCTAAAATTGCCACAGATCGAGCAACCACAGTGACCACATCATCATCGCGTCCCGGTAGTGAGCGCCCCAGACCTCTGTCCAGCACACGCCCCACCAGCGCCCGGCCGTCCAGTGGGTATAGTGATCCGTACAACCGGTCCGACAGTGGGATAGGGTCGTCGGTGCGAAGCTCTACACAGACATCCAGATATATCTCTCAGTACCATCAGAAATTTGCTATGACGGAATCTGATGCGGATATGCTTAAGAGTAAATTGTATTCTACCGATGGTAAACCAGCTACGCCAAGGATCAATGATAAGTTATGTGTGGTAGATCAGAGTCGGCCCTACAGCTCGATCGTGTATTCGGTTCCGAAAGGCGGTGGAAGTGTTGAGTCTATTAATGACAGCGATCTGGAAATTTACGATGACGTGAAGAGAGATAACGATGATGAGAAAGATTCAGGGAAAGGGGATGATGAGACTGTTGATGTGAACGACAGCATGGCTACAGAAACTGATTTTAATGCACAGACTGTTGTTGTTGAGAGCCTTGACGATGCAGGCGCTATTGTGGTAGGGGCGGTGATGAAGAGAGCGATAGGCAGATTAACAAATATGGACGACAAAGAGGTAGCAAAAATGCCTGAAATTCAGAGCATATTTCCTGATCCTAGCTTTTCAAATATAAGCATAGAGTCACTAGAAAGAATGATCTTTGTTGAAGAGCATATACACAAGGCTGCAATAGAGGAGAAAAAAGAGGCACAACAAAAAATAAGCGAACAGATGCAGAAAAACATCGAAGAAGAGAGTGATGCGGATTCGTTGCTAGATAGTGAAGAGGACTACGAAGAAGGAGACACATTTTTCCGGAAGCACAAGCACAGGACGTACAGCCTGTGCACCAGGAAGGGGGTGGAACAGTTCAAGAAGTTCCTGAAGGGGACCCTTGGGGAAAGGAACTGGAAACTCTGGGTGGACATTGACAGGATGAGGCTGATGGTGAATGAAGATGAAATACTCCTGTAAGTTGTTGTGACCCTGCTTTTGGGAAAACTGGGATTAATGCATGAGCTTAAAGTGTCATCCCAGATTAGTCTGCGCATTCCACACAGGCTAATAAGGGATGTCCCTTTCCGCCTAAACTGGATTTTCATTTAGAAGAGACTTTTGGAAAACACAACAGCATGTGGATATCAACATCAAGGCACCAACAATAAATATTAATAATTGACCCTATATTTAATTATTCTGATTTTGATTTATTTAAGTTCCTGATGTTCATTTATTTATTGTAATCCAAATCTGCAGGACAACATTGATAGGTAACTTATCATTCTATTGCAATAATCACTTAAAACAGTTTTGAAACCTGTTGAAAAGAAAAAAATAAATGTCATCTTATTTAATAATTTGATAAACCTCATAGATCAGTGCAGTCTGCATAATAAATCCTCTAATTTTATTAACTTCAATAAAATGTGAAATGTTTCCTCAAAGAACATATTAAGGAAGTTACAACAGCTTCCTGAACTTATAGTCTGCCTTGGTGTAGTGCAAGATTCCTGTATTTGAATGGTTAAGATTAATGATCTCTTTTAATGCCCCCCCGTCCGTCCGTCTGTCCGTCCGAAAACTTTAACATTGGTCATAACTTTTGCAATATTGAAGATAGCAACTTGATATTTGGCATGCATGTGTATCTCATGGAGCTGCACATTTTGAGTGGTGAAAGGTCAAGGTCATCCTTCAAGGTCAAAGTTATTTTTTTTTATAAAAAATAAAAGCGGCGCATTAGGGGGCATTGTGTTTCTGACAAACACATCTCTTGTCTAAAGATGGATTCTACTGGTTTTGCCTAAACCAAGAATGAACAAGAAAGAATTCTAATTAATCGATATCTACATGTACAACCTATTCTAGCTTCAATAAATATGTATGATTGTATTTTTTCATAACACCCTAAATTTCAAGAGTTCTTGTGTTAAAATGAATGAATTTTCATGTTTACCCCAAACCTTACAGCGAGCTGTGCTAACATAAATGAATGTTCATGAATTTCCTAAACATGTTCAAGTACCTTTGCTTATATTGATTAATGCCTTTAAATCCTATCAGTTCGGTGTTAGAATAAATTAATGTTCATGAATGCCCTAAAATCTTACAGGTGCCTGTGCTAATACACTTGTATTTTCATTCTCTCCCTTCACTTGTGCAGGTACCTGTGCTGGTTACGGGAACACTACCACAAGCCGGGGGCAGAGTTTGAGCTGACCCCTGAGCAGAAGGCCCAGATGGGGCTAGGAGAGCCCTCTGCATGGACCCTGGAGAAACTGCTGGCCGTACAGAACATGCTGGCGGAGCCCTTACTGCTCTACTGGTAGGCAATACTGGAGTGGTTTGGAACTAGTTGGGTGAAATATTTAACCCTTTGAGCGCTGGAACCGGATTTTGAAGGCCTTTGCAAACAGTTTGGATCCAGATGAGACACCACAGAACGTGGCGTCTCATCAGGATCCAAACTGTTTGTTATTCTGATAGTATTCTTTGAAAAAAAAATGAAAGAAAATGCTAATTTTAGAAATTTAGCAGACAACATTTTAGCAGACGACAAATTTCCCAGCATGCAAAGGGTTAAGCTGCGTTCTGGGAAAATGGGTCTTTATGCATGTGCTTAAAGGGTCGTCCCAGTTTAGCCTGTGCAGTCCGCACAGTTCACATGGATGTTAAGTGTATCTTAAAATGTTTTTTGAATGTTAAGTTTAGCTTCAGATGTTTTTGGAATGTTAATTTTATTTTTTAAATATTTTTGTAATGTTAAGTTTAACTTCAGATGTTTCTGAAATGTTAAGTTTTATCTCAGATGTTTTGGGAATGTTACGTTTAGCTTCAGATGTTTTTTGGATGGTTTATGTTTAGCTTCAGATGTTTTTTGGAATGCTTAGTTAAGCTTCAGATTTTTCGCAAAAAAAATGTTTAGCTGCATTGTTTTGGGGGGAATGATAAGTTTAGCTACAAATCTTTTGTAATTAATAGTTCAGCTTGAAATCTTTTTGAAATATTAAGTTTAACTTCCTTTGTTTCTGGAATATTTCTCTTTTACTAATAATACTTGAATAAAACCTGTAGGGCGCCAAGGTTCCTACTGAAGCAGATGATGCGTTCCAACCCGGACCGCAACCTCCTCTACCAGCACCTGAAGCACATGAAGGCCCTAGCGGGTGTCGAACCCTCGCCCCCCACTGCCCCCCTGCTCCCCCTGAGGCCCAAATCCTGTCTGCCGAGGATCAGGAAACCTGAACTGACCATTACTCCTCAGGATGTGGTGGGTGCCTAGGGCTCATATTAAGACTCGTTTTAATCTTCAGAATAGTTTTTTTCATGTTTTTTATGCTCAACATAGACCCATTTAAAGAAAAATATATACACATGATTTCTTCATAGAATTAATACAAAGATGTAAACATGTTTTTGTTTTTTTTTTACTAAGAATCAGTATTTAAAGTATAAAAATCTGAAAATATTTTACTAAAGTTAAGTCAGTAGATTTTATGACATAAAATTATCTCTTAAAATTACATTTTTTGTTGTATAAAACTTGGTGGAAATATAGGAAGAAATATTGTGTCCCAAAAAACATTGGGGGATAAATTTCATGTGAAGTAACTTTTATGGGATTGATAGTTTTTGGTGTAAGTTTTATTTATTATCAATGAAGAAATTTCTGATGGGATTTGGCGTAAATGCAGCTTCAGCTTAACCCTTTGAGCGCTGGAACCGGATTTTGAAGGCCTTTGCAAACAGTTTGGATCCAGATGAGACGCCACAGAACGTGGCGTCTCATCAGGATCCAAACTGTTTGCTATTCTGATAGTATTCTTTGAAAAAATTGAAGAAAAAGCTAATTTTAGAAATTCAGCAGACGACATTTTAGCAGACAACAAATTTCCCAGCATGCAAAGGGTTAAGAATAAAAGCAGCTGTACACTGTAAAGTTAAAACTTTTACTTTGTGTATAATCGTAGCATTTGCCTAGTTACTAATCTTCCAAAGATGTACACAATATTCCGCTCCTATTCAGGTGCACTCCCTGCCAGGGTTTCAGCCTGTGATCACGGACACCTCCCCGCCCGTGGGCATGAAGCGAGCCTATGCAGAGCCCACACTGAAGTTCATTGAGGCATGGCAGCGTGAACAGATGGTGCACACCCAGCTACTGTCCCCCAGACTGCAGGTGGACCGCACCTCAGCTCCACGACTAAGACGCCCAATGTCCGCCAAGTAATTTTGTGTTACTTGTTAATAAGAGCAATTATTTGGTAATATACTGAAATAGCACAGTCATGTCGCATGCATATCAGTATGCTTCCACTACTTGCTAAGAGATGAATGAAAAACAAACATACTTGTTTGGGGTTTATTGTTTCATTTTTTGTCAAGGAAGTCTGCAAGTAATTATTTGAGATTGGCAAATTTCCTAGTTCTTTGACATTCTTCATTTTGTTTCCTTCTGTGTTTATTGTTGAATGTGTTTAAGTTTTTATTAAAGTCTGTTTTTATACCCCCATTACCATTGGTAATGGGGGCTATATAGGAGTCACTTTGTCGGTCAGTCTGTCTGTCTGTCGGTCTGTCTGTCTTTCCCGCTTGTCCGGGCCATAACTATGTCATCTATCAAGGGATTTTGAAATCATTTGGCACATATGTTCACCATCATTGGACAGTGTGTCGCGCGAAAGAATTACGTCAATATCTCCAAGGTCAAGGTCACACTTTGAGGTCAAAGGTCAAAAATGGCCATAGATGAGCTTGTCCGGGCCATAACTATGTCGTTCATCAAGGGATTTTGAAATCATTTGGCACATATGTTCACCATCATTGGACGGTGTGTCGCGCGAAAGAATTACGTCAATATCTCCAAGGTCAAGGTCACACTTTGAGGTCAAAGGTCAAAAATGGCCATAAATGAGCTTGTCCGGGCCATA
>VMBQ01002887.1:55876-71874 GCA_007657795.1 Dreissena rostriformis | reverse complement strand
CCGTCCGTCCGTCCGTGTGTGCGTCCGTTAGACTTTTGTTTGTTTACGCGATAAACTCCACAGTTTTCATCCGATTCTTTTTAAACTTGTTCAGTGTCTTTATATTAATGAGGACTCGAACCCTATTGAAAATGGGTTACATTAGACCGTCCGTCCGTGCGTGTGTAGACTTTTTCTTGTTTACGCCATAAACTCCACAGTTTTTATCCGATTCTTTTAAAACTTGTACAGTGTCTTTATATTCATGAGGACTCGAACCCTATTGAAAATGGGTTACATTAGACCGTCCGTCCGTCCGTGCGTGCGTTAGACTTTTTCTTCTTTGCGCGATAAACTCCACAGTTTTCATCCGATTCTTTTCAAACTTGTTCAGTGTCTTTATATTAATAAGGACTCAAACCCTATTGAAAATGGGTTACATCAGAGTAAAAAGTCCAGAATTATCGCCCCTTGAATTTGTATTGGTCCGAGGCATTTAAGTAGGTTGTTTAATTGGTTGCAATTATAAATTTAAAATTAAATAAAATATAAGCCATCTGATAATTCATTTGGCAAGGATGAAAGGATTTGTGTTTTCAGTATTCCCTTGCATGATGACTTTCCATTCCATTGACATTCCAGCCAGTAGAGCGATTCAGGCCCTCATGGGCCTCTTGTGTTGTATAAAACTTGGTGGAAATATAGGAAGAAATATTGTGTTCCAAAAAAAATTGGGGGATAACTTTCATGTGAAGTAACTTTTATGATATTGATATTTTTTAGTGTAAGTTTTATTTATTATCAATGAAGAAATTTCTGATGGGATTTGGCGTAAATGCAGCTTCAGGCTTAACCCTTTAAGTGCTGGAACCGAATTTTAAAGGCCTTTGCAAACAGTTTGGATCCAGATGAGACGCCACAGAACGTGGCGTCTCATCAGGATCCAAACTGTTTGCTATTCTGAATGTATTCTTTGAAAAGAAATCGAAGTAATTGCTAATTTTATAAATTCAGCAGACAACATTTTAGCAGACGACAAGTTTCCCAGCATGCAAAGGGTTAAGAATAAAAGCAGCTGTACACTGTAAAGTTAAAACTTTTAATTTGTGTATAATCGTAGCAGTTGCCTAGGTACACATCTTCCAAAGATGTACACAATATTCCGCTTCTATTCAGGTGCACTCCCTGCCAGGGTTTCAGCCTGTGATCACTGACACCTCCCCGCCCGTGGGCATGAAGCGAGCCTACGCAGAGCCCACACTGAAGTTCATTGAGGCGTGGCAGCGTGAACAGATGGTGCACACCCAGCTCCTGTCCCCCAGACTGCAAGTGGACCGCACCTCAGCTCCACGACTGAGACGCCCAATGTCCGCCAAGTAATTTTGTGTTACTTGTTAATAAGAGCAATTATTTGGTAATATACTGAGATAGCACAGTCATGTGGCATGCATATCAGTATGCTTCCACTACTTGCTAAGACATGAATTAAAAACAAACATACTTGTTTGGGGTTTATTGTTTCATTTTTTGTCAAGGAAGTCTGCAAGTAATTATTTGAGATTGGCAACTTTCCTAGTTCTTTGACATTCTTCATTTTGTTCCCTCCTCTGTTTATTGTTGAATGTGTTTAAGTTGTTATTAAAGTCTGTTTTTGTTTCTGTCTTTCATGTCATTTAAAAGTTAAGTTAAAAACTCTCCATATTCTGGTGTAAAGTCCGCAAAATGTTTTTGTTGCATATCTAGATTGCATAATGTGTTTTATTCTGATAATTGGATTCTGAATTGCAGTCCACACAGTCTAATCATAGACAACACTTTCTGTCTAAACTGGATTTTTGTTTAGGAAAAAAACATTCTTTAAACGAAAAATTTCATAAGAGCCTGAATTTCTGCTCTATAATAGTATGGAAATTGTGTCTACTTTCAGGACAAATACCACGCCTCGCCTCAACATGTCCATGAAGCAGAGGCCAAGGTCGGCCATTGTAAAACCATCAACGAAACGTCCATCCACCGCCCGTTCCACCTCGTCCCGTATATCTGTGGAGTCTGCAACAGGCCGTGTACGTGTGAAGGCCTCTCCTGGGGTAGTAGAAGGGTTGCCTTCCCCTGGGTCAAGGTCATCGGGTACCACAAGGTCAAGGCCGTCTTCAGCTGCTTCAAGTATACGTTCAGTCAGGTAGGGAATAAGATGTAAAATGTGTTTATATTAGTTTATTTCTGCTCTTCTAGCTTTAATGTAAATTAAAAACGCTCTAAATATTTTTTAATTTAAAATTAATTATAATTATTATAACTTAATTTCAGTCCTTAATATATTTCAACAGTGAATAGGTTTCAAGGGGTATTAAAAAACAATGATGCAAATAAAAAAAATATTGAAGTAAAAGATAATTAACTGCTAAGATCAGCTAAGTTTACCCAGATACAGGGTGTATTTAAATTTTACTTTTGTCATAGTAAATGACTACAATTCAGTAAAAACTGCAAGAAAATCCAAACAAGCAAAATTCACAAGCTTTTTTATGATATTACAATCTTATTTCCATAGATCGTTTTCGATCTGAACACAAACTTTTTTCCTTATTTTGTTTTAGATCTGAACCCATTTTTTCCATATTTTGTTTTAGATCTGAACACAATTTATTTTCCATATTTTGTTTAAAATCTGAACACAAACTTTTTATGCCCCCAAACCAGCGGTTCTGGGGGCATATTCAAATTGCACCGTCCGTTAGTAAGTTAGTCCGTCGGTCCGTCTGTCTGGATAAGTTTCCGCTCAATAAGTCAAGCAATTGTCAATAGATCTTCACCAAACTTCATGAAAATGTGTAAGGCAATAACATCTAGGTCAAGTTCGATAATCGACAAAATTTACCCAGACACTCCTGAGTAACGGCCCTTGAATCATTGAAAAATTGCGTTTTTTCTCGTTTCTGCTCAATGACTCCATCAATTATCGTTATATCTTCACAATACTTCATGAAAATGTGAAAGGCAATAACATCTAGGTCAAGTTTGATAATCAGCCAAATTGACCCAGACACTTCTGAGTTACGGCCTTTGAATCATCGAAAAGTTGCGTTTTTTTCTCGTTTCCGCTCAATAACTCGAGCAAATGTCATAGGATTTTTCGCCACACTTCATGAAAATGTTTTAGGTCATAAGATCTAGGCCAAGTTCCATAATCAGTCAAATTGACCAAGACACTCCTGAGTTACGGCCCTTGAATCATCGAAAAATTGAGTTTCTCGTTTCTGTTCAATAACTCAAACAATTGTCATCGGATCTTCACAAAACTTCTTAAAAATGTGTAAGGCAATATAATCAGTATAAACATACCTCAACACACTCGTTAGGATCTTGTTTGGATCATCGATATCTTTCGGGACTACTAAGAATAAGACCAACAACAACACTGGCATGTAACAGTGACCACACCTGGGTTTCATGTGGAATTGGCCAACAACTCTGAAGGACTGGTATTGTTTTAAACGTTTTCCTCAGTGATACAGTTTCCATTGTTGCTATCAAATTCATTCTCAAGAGTTGATAACTAGTCAAAAAAATATGATATGTGAAGCTCACATGTCAATATCACATATATGGGCCAAATGTTAAATATTTGCCAAATATATAACCCATTTGTAATGTTACTGATATAAAAAAAAACTGACAAATATCCTGTTTTAACCCAATGTTTCTATCAAAGCATCTTCCAATTATCAGAGCATCTTCGGGGGCATGTGTCAACCTTCGGAGCCAACTCTTGTTTTTCCATATTTTTTTTAGATCTGAACACAATTTTTTTCCATATTTTGTTTTAGATCTGAACACAAACTTATTTCCATATTTTATTTAAGATCTGATCACAAACTTTTTTCCATATTTTGTTTTAGATCTGAACACATTTTTTCCATATTTTGTTTTGGATCTGAACACAAACTTATTTCCATATTTTGTTTTAGATCTGAGCACAAATTTATTTCCATATTTTGTTTGAGATCTGAACACAAACTTATTTCCAGTGATTGATTTCAGATCTGAAGATGCTGAGTCTGAGATGTCAGACTTCCTGGGTGGCCATCGTATGGAGCACATGTTACAGGCCCTGCATCGAGAGAATGACGCGGGGTGCTTCTTCAGGCGATATGTGGAGAAGAGCGGTAGTAAAGTATGTATTGTTACCAGGGCCTGTTTGTACAAAACTTCTTTTACCTGCTTTTGTAGCTATCATATTGTTGATATCGCATACAGCTCTTCAGTCAGTAATAACTTGAATAGTTTGACATCTCTAATGTCATGTCGCAAAATTATGTGCATAAATTACTAGTTTTATTTTTATTATGATTATTATTATGCCCCCCTTCGAAGAAGAGGGGGTTTATTGTTTTACTGGATGTCGGTCAGTCTGTCTGTCGGTCTGTCGGTAGACCAGTTGGTGTCCGGCCAATAATATGTGAAGTATTGACTGATTAACTTGATACTTGTAGAGTACAGATAGAATGATACAGTAGAATGACCCCTATTGACATTGGGGTCACTAGGTCAAAGGTCAAGGTCACAATAAGTGAAAATCATTTTGGATCAATAACTCTTCTACGTATTGACAGATTAACTTGAAACTTCGCATGTGCATTGGCCTTTGACAGTAGATGACCCCTATTGATATTGGGGTCACTAGGTCAAAGGTCAAGCTCACTGTCACAATAAGCTTTAAATTCGTTTCAATCAATAACTCATCAATGAGTTGACCAATTGGCTTGATACTTCACATGTGCATTGACCTTAGAAGTGGATTACCCCTATTGAAATTGGGGTCACTAGTTCAAAGGTCAAGGCCACTGTAACATTAAGTGTTAAATTGGTTTCCGTTTGATATGTCATCAAAGGATTGGGTGATGGGCCTTATATACTGTACATAATACATACTATTAACTGTTATGGTCAGTTTTGTTGCAAATAATCCTGTGTCAAGGACCTGTTTGGGTTGGGTGGGGGGGGGCATATGTCTCCGAATATAATATATGTAATTAAAAAAAAGTATTTTATGCTCAGACGGCTTTTGAAGTAATGTTTTTTTTTTATCAATTAAATAAATGGCTTAAGTTGGCTGGCCTTTGGAATATATAAAAAAAATGACACTGGCCCTGATTTGTTTTTTATTCAGAAGTCTGCAATAACAATATTATCCAAAGCTGACTGTTAGTGCATCATTAATTCTAGTGCATTAATTAAACAGATTTATTACGTATTAAATGACTCTTTTTGTCAGATTACGAACAATTATATAGATTGAATATGTTTCTCTGTATTTCATAGGCCTGGATTGACAGTTTAAATCTGTGGCGTGATGTCCAGGACTACCATCTGCTGTTCTACTCCAAGTATCTGGACCCCTATGTGGTCAGCAAGAAAGCAAAGGTACTTGTGGAATTGATATTCACAACGAATTACCAAAATATTTTATGATAAGTGTAGCCGGGCAAACAAAGTTTGAGTGGGCTCATATTTCAGTCGTTCTGTTAGTCGGTTTGTCAGTTGGTTGGTCAGTCTACAAAAAAAGTTTTAAGTATTTGGAGTGCGCTACTTTCACAATTCTTTAATTGACTCTTATATGTTATCACCATGAAGTTTAGATGATTAAGCCCTATAAATCTCCAGTGTCTGCCATTGAACACAGCTGACAAAGCGATGCAGGTAATTAATCTCATTTTTGTTAAAGCTCTAGTTTGTACATTGCAATGGTCATGTGTAACTTCATGCTTTATATTATTTCTAATTTCAGTCAATTTTTTCCAAGTACATCACGGTTGGTGCTCGTTGCCGAGTCAGTATCAGTACTGAAGCGACCAATGAGATTCGAGCCCGCCTTGACCCACCTTTTGAAGACCTGTTTGATGCAGCTGAGGAGCACGCTATCCAGGTCATACATGAGGCGTGGCTAGATATGTGGGAGACAGACCAGAAGACATATAACAAGGTAAATAGAGGCTGATTAATTGGGGGGTAAAGTGAAGTTGAGTCCCGCTCTGGGAAAATGGGGCTAAATGCATGTGCTGAAAGTGACATCCCGGATTAGACTGTGCGGTCTGCACAGGCAAACCACGGACGACAATTTCCGCTTTTATGGACTTTAAAGGGAATCTTTTCTAAAAACATTACAGTCTAGACGGAAAGTGTTGTTGCTGATTAACCTGTACAGACTGCACAGGCTAATCCCGGATNAGTCAGTATCAGTACTGAAGCGACCAATGAGATTCGAGCCCGCCTTGACCCACCTTTTGAAGACCTGTTTGATGCAGCTGAGGAGCACGCTATCCAGGTCATACATGAGGCATGGCTAGATATGTGGGAGACAGACCAGAAGACATATAACAAGGTAAATAGAGGCTGATTAATTGGGGGGTAAAGTGAAGTTGAGTCTCGCTCTGGGAAAACGGGGCTAAATGCATGTGCTGAAAGTGTCATCCCGGATTAGACTGTGCAGTCTGCACAGGCAAACCACCGACGACACTTTCCGCTTTTATGGACTTTAAAGGGAATCTTTTCTAAAAACAATACAGTCTAGATGGAAAGTGTTGTCGCTGATTAACCTGTACAGACTGCACAGGCTAATCCAGGACAACTCTTAAGGATTATGCATTAAGCACAATTTTACAACGACCAGACTCAAATAACAATAGAAGTTTAACCCTTTGAGCGCTGGAACCGGATTTTGAAGGCCTTTGCAAACAGTTTGGATCCAGATGAGACGCCACAGAACGTGGCGTCTCATCAGGATCCAAACTGTTTGCTATTCTGATAGTATTCTTTGAAAAAAAGTGAAGAAAATGATGATTTTAGAAATTCAGCAGACGACATTTAAGCAGACGACAAATTTCCCAGCATGCAAAGGGTTAATTGATTGATTATTGTAATCAGGAAATTTATATATTTGATAATAGAAAAATAGTTGCTCGTACTGTGGAATACTTGCAATAAGATTGCATGTGTTCTTGACTGTTTAGGTGGAGCTAATAGAAGTGAAACGTCACTTGGAGACGAAGTCAAAATATGTCATCCACCTCAAAAAGACTGGCCTTATCAAAGAGGTGAGTATTGAAAATGGACGTTTTAAATATAGTGGAATTTAATTCTACAATTCACAGACGAGAGTTTAAAAAGAACATATCATGTATATAGTTATTTTTTGTGTCATAGGAAAAGAAGATCTGTTACTTTGGCAGCATTTTGTGTGCGAGGGTGGCAGTGGGGATGACGTATCAACAGATTTATATCATGTTAAGTGCAAATTGAGGGAAATGTTAGTTTGGTTATAATTATCTGTTGCCAAAAAGCATCGCATTTCTTAATAAATTTACTTTAGGATCGTTATAACTTTTTTGTATCAATAATGCAACTTTTTGTGTGTCCTTCTTCTAAACTAACTATCATATGAGCAGTGTCAATCAAAAATGGGTTTTATGCCTTATGCGGCCCGTGGAGCTCCAGACCCGTATGCGCAATCGCGCAGTCTCTCGCGATGACTTGTCTGGAGCTAAGCGGGCTGCTGTAAAGTCACGCAAGGTTTTGTGGTTTCATTAGCAGACAGGGTAGCTTCTGATCACACTGAATGGATGTTCAGTCTTGTGTGGAGCTACGCTGGCTGCATATGGCTTAAGACCCATTTTTGCCTGACATGGGTCATATATGCTCAATATTGTATCAAAGTTTGACAGTTTTGTGTGCATTTATCTGTAGGCAATCAGCACTCCTGACATTATGGAAGGTTACGAAGATCCCGTCTACGACGAGACCCTTCTAGAGAACATCCCTGAAGAGTTCAAAGATTACACACTCGAGAAACTCGTGCATAATCGCATTGAGCTCGAGCATTTCCGGAATTTTCTCGCAGAGAATTACGCCAGCATGGATATCATGTGCTGGATGGACATCGAGGCTTTCCGCAGGATTCTGCACGCCGATGAGAAGAAACGGAACATGAAGGCCGTAGAAATCAAGATGAAGTACTTGAACAAAAAATACTTCTTTGGACCAAACAGTCCTGCGGGCAAAGAAGGCCAAGATAAAGTAAAATTAATTGATGTGTATATGGTTGTAATTAAACACTACGCTTGGACCAATTTAATTGTCTCAATTTTTGTAAGGCACCTTTTAAATGTTTAGGTTGAAACCACAGCTCATTATTACCAAGAGACTGTGACATGAAATTGTTCAATCATCAGCATGAAGTGTTTATTTTCTGAAGAGCTGACTTAGGTTCGTAACAAATTTTAGTTTGGTATATTTCTGAGACCATGAAGAACCACGACACATGAGCAATACATTTATCTTGATACAAAAGGTACTTAATACTAAAAAAAGACATATTGAGTACAAACATAATTGCTAAATTGTGCATATATCATACCTGTATTGTTCACAGGTTGCCGAAGCAGGCGGTGGGTGGGGTAAGCTGCTGGAGGATCGACCTCCCAATCCCATGATCCTTGAGGCCCAGAAATACGTTCAGGAACGTCTTGAGAAAAAATGGCTGCCATTGTTCTTGGCAACTCCAGAGTTTGCTATTCGCCAGAAGCCGAAAACCAATATGGATGATGTCGTTGATGATGTCATAGTGCAGAAGAAAAAGAAGTCTCTGAACATGCTGAAGGTTGGTCTTAAATAACATTTGAACATAGCTCTGTGAAAAGGGGGTTTAATGCATGAGCATTAAGTGTTGTCCTGGAGTAGCCTGTGCAATTGGCACTGGCTAATCAGGGAGAACACTTTCTGCATAAACAGCTATTTTGCTAAGAAGAGACTTAATTTAAACCAAAAATATCATAGAAGCAGAAAGTGTCTTCCCTGTATAGCCTGTGCAGACGGCACAGGTTATCTGGGACGATACTTTACGCTCATTAATTAAACCTCCTTTTTACAGAGCGAGGCTCATTTATAAACCATGATAACAATGTGTGTATTGTGCTGCAGGTGTGTGTATTGTGCTGCAGGTGTGTGTATTGTGCTGCAGGTTTTGTTAATTTTAGATTTTCAAAATATCTGTGTTTGGTTCACTCAATATTTAAATAAAACTGTTTATTTTCAGAAAAGAAACTTGAAAATTAAGTATTAAAATGATTTTGAACAACTTCAACAAATAGTTAACGTAGTTAATGTGGTATAAACACATGTACATAAAACATAAAATTGAATGCAAAAGCAAACATATGGCTGTGTTGTTAAGGTTTCTTAATAAAGTCTAATGTTAAAATGTTGTGTCCAGAATATTGAAACCTGTTGCCATGGTTTCAGTTGCTAGACAGCAAGTGGGTGTCGTCGTCAAAAGAGATCATCATCTTCCGGAAGGCTCTGATGAATCCCGTAACGTCTCTGCAGTTCAGACGGTTTGTCTCAATCAAGGGAGACAGTCTGCTTGAAAATGATGTGCTCTTCTGGTTGGAGGTCCAAAAGTTCAAGGTAAGTAAAAGTGAAATGTTTAAGGTCTCTTTTTGTAAAGTTCAAGGTCAATGATGCGATATATATGGAGAGAAATGATGCAATGGATTTTTATGCAATTGATTCATTGAATTATTTTAGGAATAAATGTATTAAGTGCATGATTAAATGCAGAACATTTGGTTGGATTTGGATTGTTAAACTACTTTAAGGAGTTTTGAAAGTAACCAGCTGCTTTTGCAAGTCTGTTAGCTGTTACCCAACCAATGCTTTACTCATAAGATTTAAACATTTATGTTTTGCTTTGTTAAATACCCTGAGTGTCTGATTTGCAAAAAAAACTGTGTTCTTACTATTGATTCTGTAAAAAAACAACTACTCTACATCTGTCTTCAATAATTTCAAGGTCTGCATTCTCAAACTGAAAATATATCTTCACTTCACAATTTTC
This sequence comes from Dreissena rostriformis, assembly GCA_007657795.1. Taxonomy (NCBI): domain Eukaryota; kingdom Metazoa; phylum Mollusca; class Bivalvia; order Myida; family Dreissenidae; genus Dreissena; species Dreissena rostriformis. Next base: position 62,003 of record VMBQ01002887.1, on the reverse strand, counting down.
AAATGATTAGCATGCAGTCTAAAATGAACACTGTAAGTCACTGGCCATTCACTATTTGTGTAAAATACGAGAACAGTATTGATAAANGACACAATCTAGTCAAGGCGGAAAGTGTCATCCCTGATTAGCCTGTGCAGACTACACAGGTTAATCTGGGATGACACTTTACGCACATGCATTTATCCAAAGCTTTACATTACGCCCAAGCTGGACTTGTTCCCACCTTACAGGATATGTATCACGCCCACTGTGAGGAAGCGCTGATAGTTCAGAAGATCAGCACGATCATTAACTGCTTCATCGACTCCCAGATCCCGCCCTCCCTGCAGATCGACATCCAGGAAGAGATGGCAGAGAGGGTCATTGACCGCAAACATGAGAAGAGTCCATATTTATTCCGGGAGGCGCAGGTAGAGATAGCGAAAATTAATCAACAGTTTTGAGTTTTTAAATTGTTTTCTTTGTTTATTTTATTTGCACTGCAACATTGTTTGGTTTCATTTAAATCCGTATTTTATAATCATGAAACTCTTGTATTCTGATGCAACTTAATATTTTTATTACCAATATCTGTTTCAAAATTATCCAATAAGGTTAAGTTTCATTCAGCACCCACATAAGTGAGTACCTTTTCAAACATTATTTTATCATATTGTACAGGCAGTGATTATGGGTAGAGTTCATTCTTTCTTTAACTTATCCCCCCCTCCCTCTCGAAAAAGCAGGGTATATTGCTATACACCTGTCAGTTGGTCTGTAGGTCGGTCCATACACCTTTTTTTCGATGCAATATCTAGAGAATGCTCTGATCTAAAAGCATGCTAATTGGTATGATGGAAGGGAGATGGAGAAGGGTAAAGCTGATGATGATGATGATTTCATTTTCATGATGATGTGAAGATTGATAATGATGCTTATGATGATGATGATGATGATGATGATGATGATGCTGATCTATTCCAGCTGTATGTGTTCCGGGTGCTGTTCCCACACTGGAATGAGTTCTGCAGTTTCCGCCTCAATCTGGCGGAGGATAAAGTCCTGCCCACCATTGAGAGGCGCCGCAGGCACACACGGGCCAAGGAAAGGAAACGACTGCAAGAATTTGAGGAGAAACAAGCAAAGGTTAGTTGCCCTTTTTTTTATCAACACAATGTGTATTCTATAAACAATTATTTTCTTAGATAAGTTAGAAGAGTGGCTTTAATATAAAGAGAAACATAATTTTAATAACTGGTGTGTAGATCTTGTATAAAGTTGAAATTTTCAAATTTATTTTATCTTAACAATCATGAACACTGTATAAGTCCAATATAACACCCTCTGTTATAACTCTGGGTCAAATATAACGCTGGCTTCAGTGTTTTTCCAACCTTCCATATCTGTCTAAAATGCTTTCAGGTCAGTTATTAGCTCAAAGTTTAAAGTTATTGTACAGTTGTTGTTGTTTGTGTCGTACATTTAGTTAACCCAGTGTGTCCAACTTCATTTTAGTTTATCTTGCCCCCGATAGTTTCAAATGTAAGCATGCTCCCTTAAAGTGACCCCTAATTGTCAGCTCTTGTAATGTTCCACATAACCCTTAAACCAAAATAATTATAAGGAGTTGTTAATGAATACACTTATGTTTGCAAAAAGTGCACTGAAAGTTGTTTTAAATGACTGAAAAACGAACATGAACGATATAAATAAAAAATAACATAATGGATTTGAGTTTGTAATTTTGCTGTGTTTAATTATAATGACTTAATTCTCAAATGAAAAATATTATATTTCTTAATATTGTGTTGTGTTAATAATTAGCATTCTTTCAATAAATGTATTAGTGTTATATTTTTTATTTTATTAGTTTATTTGCTTAAAGAAATACATATTTTTAAATGTATAACACTCTTGAGAGTTTTTGTGAATAGTTACATAAAAAAGAGTAAAATATGAAAATAACACTTTGTTAGGATGTTTATTTGATAACTATCCCACGAAAGAGACACGAGAATAGCATTCTAAAATTTGAATACCAAAATTAAAATTTATTTCAAAATACAATTTTTCTTACAAACACGATTTTCTTATTGGGGTTAGCCTTTAATTAATTTCATTAAATAAAAACGCTTATTAAAGTATGAAATTCATTTGGTAGAAAAATAAAATGCATTTCACTCCATTTTAACAAATACTTGAATTATGTGTGTTGTTTCTATAAGGTGTCAAATGTTTTTGCCTTTGTCGTACCTTAGTTGTTCATATGATAATATCTCATCAACTACTGCTGTTGTTTTTTTTCAGCGAGAGAAGGTACTTTCCCCATTTATATTTCCTTTTCTTTATGTTAACATGTATATTGTCAGTTCTAATATCACTTTTTTTGATTACAAAGGGTGGGTAGGGCTTATATATACACTGTACTCTCCATAGCTCTTAAAACATTCATGAAATCTGTTTTTTAGTGCATTATGATGTTCACATAATAGAAAAGAAATCATATCTGAAAAAAAAAAAACTTAATTGTGTACATTAACATGTTATATCTTTTTCAAATATTGCTATATATAAGTGGAATTATTTTCTTAACTTGGTTTCAAGTCTGCTGCATGCATTTATTATAATTTAAGTGCTCCTGTGTAAATATATACATTGTGTTATCTTGCTCAAAATATAATCTTAAATTCTGACATACTTTAAAACATTTATAATTGGTTGTTGAATGGCATGCAGAGTATTTGAGTCGTGTTTTGAGAAAACTGGGCATAATGCATGTGCGTAAAGTGTAGTCCCAGATTAGCCTGTGCAGTCCGCAACACTTTACGCTTTTATGATATTTTTCGTTTAAATGAAGTCTTTTCTTAGCAAAAATCCAATTTAGGCGGAAAGTGTCGTCCCTGAATAGCATGTGCCGATTGCACAGGCTTATCTGGGATGACACTTTACGCACAAGCATTATTATGCCCAGTTTTCTCAGAATGCGACTCATTTAAATGTATTGAGTAAATTAAAAGAAACAAATACAATGACATAGACTGGTGCATAATTTTATTCAATCTACATGTAGGTAGTAAAATAACAGTTTCCAATACTTTTAAATAAATCATTTATAGTCACTATCCTAGTATTGCACATTTTCACAGTTGCTATGGAAGATTTAGGACAAACAGTGTTCAAATTTTTATGATTATGTTAGTAGATAGTTGTTGGCAGTTTTAGTCTTTTTGTGGTTAAAATATTGTTTTAGGTATGTTACTTATTGTTAGTTCTTTTAATATACTTTTTAACAAATGTGTTTGTTTGTTTGTAATAAATGTACATATGTTAATGTTGTTAATATTAAACCACTAAATTATTGTATTTAAGAGACATGAGAATCTGGCGTAAAAACATCACTTCTTTCATAAGAGGTCGTTTAAAAAATCATTGTGTTGTCATGATGTAAAACTTGCCTTTTTGGTTGTTTGGTTTTAGCGAAAGCCAAAGGTATTCCCCAACCGTTCCCATCATATATTGATATATATTGAGAATATTAGGTCAGTGTCTTTGGGTACTTGAATTTATACCATGAGTTGAAGAAAGGTTAACAGGGCAAGGCTTGTTGATTAGTGTAAGCCTTTAGGAGCAGTCTTGGCATTATTATTTTTTGAGGCACTAGTCCGATCGGGCTATCGGCTTGGAAATTTCACTAGCCCGAATCAATTTTAAATAGCCCGAATTAAAGTTTTAATGCTGTAACATTTGTAACTATGTCAGTCTTGGACCTAACCCACTCCATCCGGTAATAATACTAGTTATAGAGTCTAGAGAGATCAACTTACTACACTGTTCAATAAGCATCTACTCAATGTGTGCCCAATGGAGATTACCGATTCAGTTCTGAATAAGCTTCTATAGCAGGGGTGTCAATTGTCCCAAATGTGAAATCCGGAAAATTAGACTGAGGGTCTGGGGCCGCACGTCCCCAACCACGATAAAGGGCAAAGATCCCCCAGCCCTAACTTATTGTACTTTTTTTTAGTGTTACTAGTTGCAATTACTGGTTAATATTTATTCTTTAATCTGATCTTGTCAACTATTTGTTACACATCAACCAAAACTGGTGACTCGAGGATACAATGCAAAATAGTATAAACCAGACCATTTGTATCACCGCATGTGTATTCGTCATTGTATAGAAAATGTTATAAAGAACATCGAAAATAAAAAAATGAATAATTAAAATCGACGACAAATACTGTATCCGAAAAAAGAATGTCCAAAAGATGTAAGTGTTTTGCACATGAAATAAAATGTGCATATCGTTTAATTTCAGACAATGAAAACAAGTTTCCTAGCAAATACATAATAAATAGATAATTTTGTTAGCATATTGCTTTACAATCTGCTAAGCAGATAGTGCAGTGCTTTACTTTGCAAATTGTTGTTGCAAATCGATTGCTTAAAATATTTTAAGATGGCGGACATTGTAAGATTTTCGGAAAGGAGCGAGGATTTTTCGTCAGTTACCGTTCATGTCCGTGCCATCACCAGCCAATCAAAAATCAATAAATGAAATACCTGGCACAATCGGTACCGAGCGAAAATTTCCGAAATGCCGAGGAAGCTTTAAATATAGGAAGCTATTTTGGACATGTTTCTAAGTTCGGAGACGAAAAAAGCACTTGACCGATCGGGCTACCGGCTTGGAATTTTCACTTGCCAGACGCAAAAATCAATGGACTCGGTCGTCGGTCGAGTGGGTTACGTCCAAGACTGTAGGAGACAAGTTGGATAAATTCAAGCACACATAAAACACGAACCTAATATTCTATTTATCCTATCACATGATTTAAATTATTTATTTTCGGCTTGCGAAACAAAATATAACCTTTTTTGTTAAAAATAGTTAAAAAAAAGCACAACCAAGAATTACTGATTTCAACCTAACCATGATTTGTTTTGGAAATTCAGTGACATGTTTAATCTGAGACCAGCTTTTTGATGATTTATTTTTTTTAACAAAATATGTGGTGTGTTTCTTAAAACAAGCTTTGCAAGCTTAGTTGAAATTGTTATATTACATTTTCTAATGCAAGCTTGTATGCTTAGAGCCATTTTTCCTATGTCACAGAACTTTTAAATGGAGGTGAAGCAACATTTTATAGAATTTTTGGTTTATATTTTTAAGTACAATATGTTTACTACTTGAACTTTAGTACATTTTAATATTGCTTTTTTGGTTCTCATATATTTTTTAAAGTGATATATTTCTTGTCATAAGAAAAGAATGTCCCTTTAGTTTAGTTTATTTGGGTTCTTCGGGTTTATATTAGTCTTGCTTTGGGTTCATAGGCTACCCATGGAAAAAGAACTTAACATGTTGTTTTTGGACAGGGGCTGGATTTTTGTTTGTTATTTTCATAACTTGAGCATTTATAGACAATTATTGAATTATGCAAACTAGATGAAAAATAGTAGTGAATTCAAATAGTTTTTATGCCTCTCTTCGAAGAATTTAGTATATTTTATATTTTTTCCTGGATGTCAGTTGGTCTGTGTGTCTGTCACTCTGTGTGTCTGTTGGAAGACCAGTTTGCTTCCGATCAATAACTCGTTAACAAACTGACCGATTGGCTTGATACTTCACATGTGCATTGGCCTTGGACAGTAGATGACCCCTATTGAAATTGGAGTCACTAGGTCAAAAGGTCAAGGTCACTTTCACAAAAAAGTTTGAAATTGTTTGCGATCAATAACTCGTCAAGCAATTGACCCTTTGACTTGATACTTCACATGTGCAATGGCCTTGGACAGTAGATGACCCTATTGAAATTGGGGTCACTAGGTCAAAGGTCAAGGTCACTGTCACAAAACGTTTGAAAATTGTTTGTGATCAATAACTCATCAACCAATTGACTGATTGATTTGATAATTCACATGTGCATTGGCCTTGGACAGTAGATGACTGCTATCGAAATTGGGGTCACTAGGTCAAAGGTCAAGGTCACTGTAATAAAAAGTGTGAACATCAAGGCCCTGTTTGGCGGGGGGGGGGGATATGTCTCCGACCGCGGAACTCTCGTTATACTTTATTTTGAAAGTAAGAATATCAATAACATCTATGATGTGAAATTCAAAATATTACAGCACTGGTAACATTCTT
>VMBQ01002887.1:18913-55490 GCA_007657795.1 Dreissena rostriformis | reverse complement strand
CAACACTTTCCGCTTTTATGACATTTTTCGTTTAAATGAAGTCTCTTCTTAGCAAAAATCCAATTAAGGCGGAAAGTGTCGTCCCTGATTAGCCTGTGCGGACTGCACAGGCTAATCTGGGACGACACTTTACGCACATGCATTATGCCCAGTTTTCTCAGAACACGACTCATATGATGAAGTGCAGCTATGAAGTAAAACACTAATATACTAATAGGAGCAAACTTTATTGTCACAAGGTTGAAATTGTGTTCTGGTTTGGTGTTTGTTTTACATCACAAAATGTAGACCATGGATGGTGCACAGTGTGCCTTTAATGCAATATCACGTTACTTTATGATTTCATTCTTTTCAGCACTATTTTTAGTTTGGGGATAATTTTTTAGCAGTACATGGATGATTAAAAAAAATATAAACAAATTAGCATTTCCCTTGTATTTCTTCCGTGTATTGCTGTAATAATAAATTGCTGGTTATTGTATATGTGTATACTCCATGCATGTTTTATGCATACAATGGATTGAAATATAAGCATGCATATATTAAACTTAAAATATATTTTTGCTTATATTTATTATTTTCTGTTTGCTAAACGTTATGGAATAATTATTAATTAAATTCTTAAACCTTACATTCAACACTATATAAATATGTTTGATATGTTTACATTTATAATAAATTTAAAAGCTTATTATATGTTTCACCCGTGATATATTACGTTAAGTTTAATTTTTTCTTTGAAATAATGCTCTTAAGGATGTATGATGGTTTCAGGCATTTTAAAAAATGGGCATTTTTACAAAATTACTTTCAAACAGATATTATGTTAACATACTTGTTTGTAACCCACTCTCCACCTTCCCTACCTTCAGGAGTCTGAGCGAAGAGCTGCCCTGGGATTACCTCCCCTGGGTGAGGATGATGACTTCCACGACCCTTTCCGTGCCCTGGGGGCCGGGGCAGACAGCGCGGAGGCCGAGGGAGATCAGGACGACAAGGACAAGATCTCATGGACGTATTCCAACTACATGAATGCCTTGGAGAGGGAGGAGTTACTCAACAACACTGAAGAGTCGTCCTTTACCTCTCTACTTACTGACACAGGTGCATTGTCATTCTCTTGCCTTGCTTTCTTAACCCTTTTTCACTCAGATAGACGCACTTTGATGCATTTGAAAGCCTATAGAAAATCAAATTAATTTCTTACTAGATTCAAGTTTTTAAGCCTTCATTTCCGACCCTAACATAACTGATGAGCAGCAAACAGAATAAAACCTGAACAGACTTTGAGTTACTCGCAGGCTGTTCTGGTTTTATGCTGGTTGCATATAGCCATTTTGCTTCTGAGCGGGAAATGTTTAAGCCTGTTGTTGTTTTTTACCTTTTTTTATGATTTTCATATATTGTTCTGTATTTTAGTATTTTAAGAAATATTAAATTAATACATACTTATCTTTTACAAAATAAAAGAAGATAATAGAAGTCCTGTGTGGCCCTAAGAGCTTTGAAATTGCAGCAATTTCAGCTTTGTGTTGTTATTATAATAATTGAATAGTATTTTATGCATTCATGATTGCAGTCTGCACAGGCTAATCAGGTGTCAACACTCCGCTTTTATGGTATTTTTTATTGAAAGTAAGAATCTTCTTGGCTTAAATCCTGTTAAGGCGGAAAGTGTCATCCATGATAAGCCTGTGCAAACTGCACAGGCAAATCTGGGACCACACTTTAAGCACATGCATCAAGCTCCTTTTTCTCAGAGTGCGGCTCAATTCTAAAGTTAACCTCCACTGTACTTCCTTCCTGCAGGGTCTGTGAAGAGTGAGGCAGTGTCAGACAAGGGGTCGGTAGGAAGTCTCCAGTCAGATGGGGCCAGTAAACCCAGCAAGAATGATGGGTATGCAATAATTACGATTAGGGCAAGAATGATGGGTATGCAATAATTACGATTAGTGCAAGAATGATGGGTATACAATAATTACGATTAGTGCAAGAATAATGGGTATGCAATAATTACGATTAGTGCAAGAATGATGGGTATACAATAATTACGATTAGGGCAAGAATGATGGGTATTCAAAAATTACGATTAGGGCAAGAATGATGGATATACAATAATTACGATTAGGGCAAGAATGATGGCCGGTATACAATAATTACGATTAGTGCAAGAATGATGGGTATACAATAATTACGATTAGGGCAAGAATGATGGGTATGCAATAATTACGATTAGGGCATGTTTTTTCCAACCTGAACCTTTATGGAAAAAAAACCTTGGACAAAACTTTAGGAAATTTCTTCATATTTTACAATTTAATTAGTCTCTGGTTAGTATTTATTAACTTATTTTTACATAAAAATGTTTGACACAATGTAAAATTGCTAAAATAATTATTAATTGTTTCCTTTTATAAGTAATAAAAACACTGAATTACAAACAGAAATAAGCACCAAGAAAATTACTAAAACATTTACATAATGCTTGTTTGAGAGAAATCATTTATGAATGTTGTCCACGCCATTAACAAATCATTCTTAAATCTTAATATAGAATTTTGCATGCAGAGATGAATTATGCTCGACCAAACAACAAATTTACAATTAAGGCTGTCTCTAGGAAAACTGGGATAAATACATATGCATAAAGTGTTGCCCCAGACAAGCTAGTCTGGGAGGACACTTTCTGTCTAGACTCGATTTTCATGTAGAAGACATAACCTTTAATCAAAAAATTCTATAAAACGGAAAGTATTGTCCCTGTTATTAAGCGGACTGCACAGGCTAATATAGGACGATACTTTGGGCATGTGCATTAAGTGTGGTTTTCCCAGAGACCGGCTCACTAACAGTTTAACACTACAGCCCTCAATGTTCCAAAGTTTCAAATATATTCTGTAGTTTGCGTCTAAAGTCTAAGGATAAGTTGGTGTATTATTGCCAGTATTATTGAGTAAAATCCCCGTATGCAATTGCTGGTACAATAGCATAATGAACCTGTCTCTGTGGTGACAGACATAAACTCTTAATAGTTCAGTATATTATATTTCATGTTGATTATATATCTATTTGGCTGAAACAAAACTTGTTTCACAGATACTTTTGATCAATTTTCTAGTTTCTGTTAGAAAAAATTACTTGTATTGAAAATCTTCCTTAGAAGAGAACATCAAACATTTATACAATCCAAATGAATCTTGACATGAAAAGTTTATGTCCAGTATGCATGGTTGACACTACATCTATTAGAATAATAATTCTTTCTCCAACTCTTGAAACCTGACATAATATAACCTGAGTTGTTGTTTAAGACAAAATAATGATTTGTATGCATTTATTTGTCTAATACCATTTGCGCTGCATTTTATGTGAAACAAAATCTGTGAAAAGACATCTTTCATTATTTATTTATACATTTTCTAACCAGGTTAATTGTTTTATGGTAAATGATTGTTTTCTAAAGTTCACAATGCTTTTGGTATGGTTACATGTAGCATGTTATAAACATACAAGATGTTTTGCAAATTAGACTATATTGATGTACATATACATGTTCATGTAGTAAAATTAACTTGGCTAAAAGAAAGTAGTTGTTATGAAGTGACAAAGTACTAACTGCATGTTTACATGTGTAACACTGGTGTTCTTGTTTTTTCCACTAGACAAGTTCCTAAACAGAATGGAGATGTAACAAATGGTAAGGGGAAAGTTCATGGCTTACTGTATTAATTGAATATGTTCATATGTTTAATGTTTGTTTCTTAGTGCTGATTATTGGTTTTTAATTATTTGAATGAGGTCATTTTAGTAGAAAAGAATGCTAAAATATATCTAACTTTCTGATATTGTTTAAAAGTGTTGTGTTATTGGATTTAAATACGATTTCTTCATTTTAAGTTAATAGGTGACCTCGATGATAACTATTTATGGTAACTCTCATCATAATTATGATTGGTCAAATAAATCATTCATTCTCTGAACAATTACATCTTCTGATCAACAAGTCTACTAACACCCTAGTTGTCTAAAGTCTGCCAGTGAGCACATTTTTATACCCCCACAAACAAAGTTTAGGGGGGTATATAGGAGTGAACTTGTCTGTCTGTCGGTCTGTCTGTCGGTCGGTTTTAAGTGTCCGCTCTCTAATTCAAGTAATTTTCATCCGATCTTCACTTTGAATATTTGGTTAAATTTTGTGTTTAGATTCACTTTACTTTTAAAGTATCAAGGCTATTGTTTTCAAACTAAAAATACTGTCTAACTATTATGAGGGTACTGTACCTGGCTGTTAGAATTTNTTTTTCATTTTTGGAAGATAATGTAATAAATGACCACAATTTTGCTAGAATTGCCATAACTTCTTTATTAATGATCAGATTTGATTCATACTTTGACAAATAGATGAGCGGTCTGCACCTGCTAGGCGGTGCTCTTGTTTAACATTCAGAATGGTGTCCACTCTCTATTTCAAGTAGTTTTCATCGGATCTTCACCAAACTTAGTCAGATTTTTTATCTTGATGATGTCTAGGTCAAATATGAATATGGGTTGTTCCAGGTCAAAAACTAGGTCACGGGTCACTTAGTGCTTTTTAAACATTCAGCATGTTGTCTGCTTTCTAATTCAACAAGTTTTCATCTTATCTTCACCAAACTTTGTCAGAAGTTTTATCTAGATGATCTCTAGGCCAAGTTCGAACATGGGCCATTCCCTGCCAAAAACTAGGTCACGGGGTCAGTTTGTGCGTTTTTTAACATTCAGCATGGTGTCCATAGTGTTTTTCCTAGGAGGGCATAGGGGCATGGTGCAGTAAATTCAAAAAGGGCATTTTAACGTGCGGTTTATGCAAAAAAGGGCAGTTATACGTGTGCTGCCTTTTTTCTATGAAAATACTGTTTTAGATTATTACTTATCAATTATAACAGCTATGGGTATACTTGTTTAGGTTATTGTTACTTATCAATTCTAATGTGATTGTTATATTTATCATTAAGTTGAAGGATGCATTTCTTACTTTCTTGCATTTCTTAAACATAATCATGTGTAAAACATGGAAGACAACATGTTGCAGACGCTGATTTTGCGAACAAGTTAGGTCACACATGTAAGGCAATAAAGATGTTATCGATAAGGGCGCTTGGCGTTTTTTGCCTTTGAAAAAGGCAGAGTGGTGATTGGGGAGGGTGGCGTGGTGCAGCGCCACGCTTAAATGGCCTGGGAAAAACACTATGTCTGCTTTCCAATTCAAGTAGTTTTCATCCTATCTTCACCAAACTTTGTCAGAAGTTTTATCTAGATGATATCTAGGTCAAATTTGAATATGGGTCATGCCGGGTCAAAAACTAGGTCACAGGGTCAATAAGTGCATTTTAAACATTCAGCTTGTTGTCCGCTCTCTAATTCAAGTTTTTTTTATCCCATCTTCACCAAACTTAGTCAGAAGTTGTATCTAGATGATGTGTAGGTGAAGTTCCAACATGGGCCATGTCAGGTCAAAAATTAGGTCATGGGGTCACTTAATGTGTTTTAAAGATTGAGCATGGTGTCCACTGTTTTTTATGAAGACAACATGCAAAATATTCTGTGTCAATGCGGCATGTGGGGGTATTCGTCACATCTTGGACAAAGCTCTAGTTTTTTCAAAAGTAACTGATACTGGACCAAAGTTAAACTTTAACACAAGCTTGGGATTTTCCAAACCTTGAAATATTAGAAGGTCATTGTAGACCAGAAAAAGTCAGTTTCAAACAGATATTTCTCACAACAAAATCTGTAAAATAAATAAATATATAATTGTGCTCCTATATCAAATTGATTTATCCTGTATTCTACTTTAGGGAAGCGTCGCAGTAAAGACTTTGGAAGTACCACCTCGCTGTTGGACCCTGCGCAGGCTGGTGACCGCAGGCTATCACGCCAAATTAGGTCAGACAGTATGCAGTCACAGACACGTGTGGCATTTCAGGACCAAAAGACGGATAATACAGCAAAGTGAATAATTACATCATATACAGAACATGTAGTTGTATAAACTGCTGGAAGTTACTTGTTAATTACTGGTAATTGTTTTGAAAGTTTTGTTTCATTACTTTAAGCTATCATAATACATGTAGTATTGTGACAAGTTTTTATTGTTATATATTTAAACAGTTATGATTATCATGGTTGTTATTTATAGAATTAAATGTTTTATTTTTTTCTTGATCTATTTTGGACAATGTTGGGTATTTGTGGCGTGTTCTGAGAAAACTGGACAAAATGCTTGTGCGTAAATTGTCATCCCAGATTAGCCTGCGCAGCCCGCAAAGGCTAATCAGGGACGACAATTTCCGCTTTTTTGGAATTTTTTGTTTAAATGATGTCTCTTCTTAGCGAAAATCCAGTTAAGGCGGAAAGTGTCGTCCCGGATTAGCACATGCTAATCTGGGATGACACTTTACGCACAAGCATTTTGCCCAGTTTTTTTTTAGAACACGACACATATAACAACTAATTGACCTTATTAACAATATTTATATAAGGTATTTTGTTATAACTAACAAGGTTCTATTCTCTTGTTATAAGGAATTATTTCACTTATTTGACAAGTCTCAAAGCCTAACAAGTATGTTTTTTATTTGGACACAATTATTTCAACAGCAAAGAGAGTACATTATTAGTGTGCATTCAGTTGCAACACTGGCTTATGAATTGTCATGTTTGATATTAAACAACTTGATTCTTTTGATTTCATCTTATATCCAAAAATGTATGTATAAATTACTGTTTTATAATAACCATGGTTTTTTTATAATGCACAATGGTATGTCAGATGTGTACTCATCCAAATATATATGAGCTGTTCTCTGAGAAAAGGGGGTTTAATGCATGTTCGTAAAGTTTTCGTCACAGATTCCCAGATAAGTCTGTGCAGTCCGCACAGGCTTATCAGGGACAACAGTTTCCACCTAAACTAGATTTTCGTCAAGGAGAATCTTGTTTCAAACGAAAAATACAACACAGACTTATCTGGGACGACACTTTATGCACATGCATTAAACCCCCTTTTCTCAGAGCAGGGCTCATAAATATTATAAAGATAGTAGGGTGTTTTGAGAACTTTTATCAGTCAAGCTGGTTGTCTGATATCTAAACCATCATACAAATGGTAATATTTTATTTAGTATATACCTTTTAATGGATATTATTGGTTAAATACCAAACTAAATCACAAACTATTTTACATCAATTAAAGGTTTCCACCAAAAGACGTTACCTCATTGCATGATGTTGACATCACTTCCTGTGCCAAGTAAACAATGTTTCTTAAGGCATTATGATAATTGCCAAAGTCAACCGAACGAACAAAAGTTGTCTGGCTACTAGTATGGTACAGAAACAGAAAATGCTAGTAGCAAATAGGGTTTCAAGTATTTGTGTGTTGAATACAATACAAAGTTGTGGCAAAAAAACGTTAGGTATATAATAAATCGCTGTGTTTAATACAACACTTTCGAATAACCTAATATTTTATTACATATTAGAAATTGGCAGAAACATATTTTCTTCGTTTTTAGACAAATCATTGAAATACGAACTTGTCAAAGCATTGTATGATATTTATGAATGAAATATATTTGTATTGAATCTTCTTAAATAAACAGTTATATTTGTTGTAAGGTTGCTTTGTTTTGCCCTAGTTTTTATCCAGTTATTTCTAAAGCTAAGTATACAATAGTAAATGTATGTTAGCACAAGTATCTGCTAAAATGTCAAGACATAAATACCATGCAGGCAATCAAAAGGATATTTAATTCTATATGTCCGAAGGCATATTAGTTGTGTTTTGCATTGTTAAACAGTTCATGAAATGATATGTTATGCGTATATGAAATAAGTACTTTAATTCTATATGCAACCACATAGTATGCTTCATATATAGATGAACATGTTAATTTGTTGGTGTGTTACCTGTTGTATAATGTGATTCCTGCCATGCTATCTGTGATATCCTTGTTGTTTATTATGTAGTTATGTGGTATGTGTATTTCATGTAAATCTGTAAAAATGTAGGAAAAATCAAGTATGAAATTCACGTTTTTGGAGAGAATTTTCATGTGGCCACAAGTAACACATATTTATAAATGTTAAGTGTAGTTTACATTATTAATGAAACAAAACAAAAATCACTTTGACAAAGTCCATATTTTCAATTTGTGTTGTTGAGCCCACTTGTTGCAAGCGTTATAGCTGTCACAATTGTTGAGTGTATGTCCATGCATTAATGTGTTAGTTAAGCCATCTAGGCTTGTCTGCATTTTCACTTCTTTATTGATCAAACAATTTTAGAACAATTTAAAAATAACTTACGTTTCCAATGAGGATAAGTCATGTCACATGACATCCATCTCACTAGCTCAAAGGTCAAGGTGAATAATAGAGGTCAAAGTGACAAATATAGGTCAAAGGTCAAACAGGGTCAAAGCAGCTTGTTAAATAATTAGAAGCATTCTAGACAATGGGCTTGACATGTCTCCAACAGCCGCAACAGGTTATTCCTGTGACTTCAAAAAGCATTCCAAACAAAAGGAAAGCAATTAACTTGTACACACTTTGTATTACTGTGGCCCAGTGCCTTCCACAGGAATATATTCAGGCGCCCCGGGCCGATCGGGGGTGGTTGCGGGAGGGGTGTCCCGACGTTGATTTGTTTTTTTAAATTTAACGTGTCAATTGACGTTCTGTGGTTCGTTATAACTCTTAGAAAAACAGCGTCAAAAGACGTAATTGGTGCGCTATGTTATGACTCTTCAAGAAAACCCCACCAGCTATAAAAGTCATTTATAAAGATATATGTTTTTATTGTTTTAAAACTTTCCCGCATAGATACTTAAATCCAGACTTGAACAATTCGCCAATACATCCGTATCAACCCGACTCTATTACTGCATACTTACTACTTTTCAAGTTTCTTTTCATTACCCGATAATCCCTTAAATTCCATTTTTAAAGCACTTTCTGGTAAATATTGACGATATAAGTTCTCAATAATTTCTTTAAAACAAACTTTGCCATTTTTCTAAAGTATCAAAAGTATCAAATAAATTTCGGCATAAGTGTCTATTTATAGATTTGAAAAATATTGCCACTGAACATGCGTTAATCCCCTGACGTGATCAGATGTGTGCTTGTTTATACAACGCTCAATACACGCACGCTTTCTATGCAAATGACGCGACGTTGTACATGCTGCACACTTTTCGCGCCGAGACAAAGGTCAACACAAAATAAATTATCACTGTTATAAGAAGCAAGAATCGGTTAACGTCGAGTTTAAATTTACCTTCAGAAGTGTATTTCGGATAACTAACGTGTTGACATTAACATTCGGGGTGGGTTTCGGATTACAAATTTAATTATGCTCATTTGAGATTTCAACAACACATGAACAGTTGCGTTATGAATTCAACGATAATTTGTTAAAACGCTTTACGAGAGTCGAGTTAATGTTTTGCAGTATTATGCATGAAATGAACAGCTTCCACGAGGATTACCGCCGTTTGCCATCAACAGTTTTCTAAGAAACTGACCAAGATTTCTGTGGCCTGTACGTCACGAGTCGTCTGCATGATTTAATTACAGGTAGTGCCTGCCTTGAGTGCGGTCACTCATTCAAAGCGCGCGCTTTCATTGGCCAATATTAATTTTCCAAAACAGCGATGCTCCGCCTTTAGGCGGGCTTTAGTTGGGTAAAGAGATACGTGACGTAATTGACAGAGGGTCGTTAATCACCTCTCGAAATTTTCGGCAAAGTCGATATCGCTTTGATCTAAGAGTTGCTAGTTGCAGTAACTGAAAAATATACACTGATCGGAAAATTGTCAGGCGCCCCGCGGACTCTGATTTCGAAATTCAAGCGCCCCGGAGAGGGACGGTTAAATGGCCTGTGAAAAACCCTGTGTGCTACAGGGATACATGTTTTTAAAGCTTGTTAATCTTTAAAAATCATCTTAAGATGTAAGAACATACCAACATTCTAAAAACTTTGGTACTTGTGGTCATTATGAAAATGTATTATTGTGTTTTTCAAATGAATGTATTCCTGATCTATTTTATTATTAATATGAATTATTGTATTTTATATAATTGTTGAATTTGAATACATGTCATGTGTTAAATTTGCATTAGTTAATAAATATCTGTACTGCATTATTTTTTATTAATTTTCATAACATTACATCTCTATTAAAATTCTTAATTTAAAGGGGCATACTTACAGTGTTTCCTAGTAAATAAAGACATTTATTAAAACAATGCGTAGTCGCTCTTTATAAGCATATTTATTTTATGCTCCCGAAAGGAGGCTTATAGTAATCACATCTTCTTTCCATCTGTCCTTACATCCTATTGTCCATCAGTAAGTCCCGCTTCTTGTGCCAAGCTTTAATCTTGAATAATTGAAGTATGTAAATTGAACTTCATGTAATGCTAGATGGCATTGAGAGGAAGTATGGAGTCCAAGAACCTTAATGATCTCTTCAGGATGTACAGAGTTATTGTGCTTTAGTCAATTTCTTGTGCAGAGCATAACTTCCTTAGTATTAACGATATTTAAATAAAACTTTGTACATTTAAAGAGAATATTGGAGTTGTTGCCCCCCACTTTTTTTGTATAATCAGATTCTTGTGTGGAGCTCAACTCTGCCTGTGTTGAAGGTATTCAATTAAACCTTCAGGTAAATATTTTGGCTTTACAGAAAATGCCATGCTAAAGGACAATAATTTTAATTGAAGTGTGAGCATAGTTATTGCTTGTTAGATTGTTAATTGCTTATAAATTCAGAAGAATTGTAAGGCATAAAAAGGAACTTAATCTATTAATAGAGAACATTTGGAGAAGGTGCAGGGCACATGGTTCATAACTTTCTATTTTTTAGTTATTGCTCTTGATTTTTTTTCAGAACTTGATTACATACTGTATTTTTTTTTGTTCAAAGTATAACGTGGAAAGTGTTGAATCAATTTAAATTAAACTTGATAAAGGGCTTGGATAGGAAGTGATGGGTGAATGTTTCATACTTTGTCTTCAATATATACTGAGTTATTTGTTTTCCTTAATTTTCGTTTTCAAACTGTCAATTGCAAGTCAAGACATTACTACAAAACTTCATATATCTACAGAGTCGGTAGTATGGTGGTATATATATAGGTATGCAGTATATTATACTTTTATTGTGCAGATCGTCACTCGATAAGTATTAAATAAATTTAAATTACACTTCTTATAAGACTTGAAGAGGAAGCGCAAAGAGCGTATGGTCATAACTAGTTCAACCGCCATTATTCAATCAAGGTTCCGTAGATGGATACGCGCCAGCGCCGCCTTTTACGGCCTTCTTTCGCCACGCGTACGGTCTTTATAGGGACCAAATCAACACTAAGATCGTAAGTTACGATCATGAAACACTATAAAGCCCCTCAATGTCTGCGATGCTACCAACCATAAATATTAGCGATCTTACAGTCATGTCGTGTTACGCCTGACAATTAGGAAAAAATAATTCAAATCACAAAATGTATGAGGCACACAACTTTATTAACAACAATGCAGTTCATGTACTATGCCTACAGGAAACAAATTTCAAAAGCACTCACTTGCACGTCTATCTCAATGGCTACCAAGAACATGTACGCTCTAAGCAAAGAGATAAAGTCTAGGCACTGGGAAGAATATATATATAAAATCGAGAATTCCCTTTACTGAAATAGATGTCAACCTGGACTGCCCCCATTGAATCGTGTGCCATCACAATTTTCATGGCTAAGCACCTAAATTACCGCATTCAATGCGTATATGCACAAACTGAAGATAGTTATGCTAAAAACTATTATAAAATATTCAATAAAATAGATTACAGAAATAATAAAATTATTGATGGGGATATTAACTTAAAACTTTTAACTTAAGACCCCGGGGTTAATCCACGATGTGACGATAATGCCACAAATCTTCTAAATTTCATCAACATCAACAGCCTTAATTTCATAAATGATGGCCAATACACGATTGGCTGACCGCGAAGACCACTCTGTTAGCGCCATCGATCTTGCCCTTAATTCAGTCCACGTTATGTAAAAGCGAATTTAAGTAAATAGACGATTCTTTGGCAGTGATCATCTTCCACTAAGAATGAACTTTAAGCTAAAAATAGAAAATAGCTTTCCGTCCATACAACACAAATGGATAATTAACAATGCCACACCCGAGCAAAGATATGTCAAAAAATTAATAGATCTTTGACCTGAGCAATCGAACAACATTAAAACTCTGCGTGATAACGAATTCCTCCCTATTACAGATACTACTGGCATAAATACCATCTTAAAATCTTATATAAACAAACTTGACACAGTGCTTGATAACTCAATTCCTATTGCAAACAAGAGTGGCCCGCAGAAGAGTCAAACAAGTTATTAAACAATGCTTGGCATTGACCGTTCCATGGCGGTGACCCCAGATTTATTCTACTTTGTGTATATGTTGTTTCGTTTTGTTCCGTACTGTACCGTTTTGGCAATTGGTTCCTTGCCATTAATAAAGGGCCACAAAGGTGTGTATGATAGAATTGCAATACTGCTGCAGTTTTTGGAGTTTCACTTCTTTATATTAAACAAGCAAACGCAGATAGTTGGATCGAATTTTGTAATAACCTCTCATAACAAGCTATTAGCAAAGAACTATGGGATCATGTTAAACGAATGCAGGGTAGACATCAAAGTCCAACACATATGTTTCGTGTAAACAACACAGTTACTAATGCAGATAAAGCCTCGGAGCTGGTTCATCATCACCAAAACGTAAGCAGTGACGAAGGCTTCTGTTAAAATTTTATCCATTTGAGACAACCATGATTTGTCATAATCTGCTCAGGTACTATTGTACAGTACCCCGGGTACTCTTAAGTGTACTACAAAATACCCGGGGAACGGAACTTATACTAAAAAGTGTACCGGGTATATGACCGGTTGTTTGTGAGCGTATGTTCTGTAACCGGGGTATTTTGTAGTATGCTTAAGAGTACCCGCGGTACTTTTAAGTAATATATGAGCCGACAACGACAAATTTAGCGTAACTTGCGCCTAATCATGCACATCTTTGAGTCAAATTGACTATATATGTCAACTTATGTACACATGTAAATATAACTATTACTATTATTCGTGTTACTGTAATAAACTTTAAGCAATATTACAATAGATACATAAATGTTATATTTTTCTACTTGAAAATACCCGGTATGATTCTTAAAATGTAGGTCGTCTGATGCAGTTTGTCGGGGTTTTGTAATATCTTTGTTTGTATAGGTGCCTGGTTATTGGTATTTGTTACCAAGATGGATTGAGTGAATAACTGTCCAGACTGCACTGAATTCTTGATTGTTTGCATCGCACAGGGATTCTGACGATTTTGGCAAGATTTTGCATGTGTGAGTTTAGTGGAATTAAACCCTTTTCTTGAGCTTAAACAATTTTAGATTCAAGTCTCCATTTGTCTCTGCAACTATCGACATTAACTTGAAACTTCAAAAATATTTGTGTTGTCATAATGTAAGGTAACAAACAGAAAATGTACATTATATATATATATATTATGTGTATATTATTAAGTAAAGTATGTATCCCAAACTTGGTCCAAACATGGAAATACAATTTAAAATACCGATGTGTGCATCTTAGATCATTTCTAGTCATAATACATAATGTTCTACTGTACATTTGTATATTGACAATATCACAACTTGATGAAAGAAAATAACAGCAATAATGTTTAAGTTTGAACTTTGAACAGGTACAGTGACGCATACATTTATTTTACCAATATTAGTGCATTTATTTAACCAAATATTTAATACAGGCTACTTTTGATCGGACTGGAGTTCCCATACCTAAAAAGGGTGATTTTAACTCTCCTCAAAAGGCATTTCATTGTTGGATATATTTGGTAAATTGTTTACTTGTGTGATTAATAGACGGTTAACGTTCTATGCTAATGCGTTTGCTAAACAACATGAGAGTCAATCCTGATTTCGAGCTGGTTATTTGACAATAGATAACGCGTTCGTACTGCAAACGCTTATTTTAAATATATTGTCCAAAAAACGCGGGAAGCTTTACGTTGGTTTTATTGATTTTAAAACTGCTTATGACTCAGTAGATCGCAGTATTCTATGGTAAATCTTACAATAAGCTAATATACAGGGTAAACTGTTTAATATTCTAAAGGCTATGTATGAAAATTTCATGGCTCGTGTCCGATGCAGTAACGGGTACACGGACTACATGGATTGCAAAATCGGTCTAAAACAAGGGTGTTTGGTTTCACCACAATAATTATCCTATTTCATCAACGAATTGCTACACGAATTATTAAATAACGGCGTGAGGGGGATACACATTTTACCAAAGGATGCTAAATTTTATTTCTTATGTTTGCAGACGATGTTTACAGAGCAAACTCGATTCATTGCACCAATTCTATACGAGAACAAGATTACAGGTGAACATAGCGAAATCAAACATTATGATCTTCAGAAAGGGGGGAAAACTAGCTATGAATGAACGCTGGAGTTATGCGGGTTCTTTAATTGACGTTGTTCAGTCCTTCACCTACGTTGGTGTCTGCTGTTTTCCTTTTCTTTAATTAACTAAAATGGCTAATGAAAATTCAACTAAGGGGAAACGTGCCTTTAATGGCATATTATCGTCCCTGTATAAATATGGTCAACTATCTAATTCAGTCTTTTTAAAACTGTTTGACAGTTAAATGAGTCCTGTTTTATTACATGTCAGCGAAATTTGGGGTTATCAAGAATTACCATGCATCAAATCGGTCCACCGACACGCCTGTAAGAGGTACCTTTGTGTCGGTGAAAAAACATCAAATATCACGAGCCTCCGAGATTGTGGTCGATACCCTATTGGTATAACGTAACAAATTCGATGCCTAAAATATTGGATAAAAATAATAGGCATGCCCGACACCATATACGTAAAAAAATGCTACAATTTCTTATTGAACACAAACATAAATCTCTTCTTTAATTGGGCCAATGCAATAAAGGACTTACTAAGCAACAATGGATTCCAGTACATTTGCATGAACCAGCGTGTCTCAAACCCACACACATTTATAAATGAATTTAGAGAAGTCCCAATACGAACATGAAGCATACCTAGACATCCTATCTGTGCGAAAATTTAGGCGCAGTGTTGCACAACTTCGTTCCGGAACTCTTCCGATAGAAATTGAAACTGGCAGATATCGCGGTTTAACTAGGGAACAACGGTTTTGCCCAAGTTGCAATACTGGTAAAATAGAAAACGAATTACATTTCATATTAAAGTGCCCTGTATTGCATAACATCCGACAAACATATATACAACGTAAATTTTTCATAAACCCAAGTATACTCAAATTGTGCATAATGTTGTCAAGTAAAAATAAACAGACAATAAAACAAACTGCTTCTTACATTGTTAACGCACTTGAAACGCGAACATTAATTCTTGAGCTTTGATATAACCTACTTATGTGGGTATCCACAATACTGAGCTCTGTTTTAAATAATTTTAAAAGTGTAGTTATGTTTAAAATGTAGTTTCCTACCGACAAATCCTATATTTTGTTTCGATAGGGCCTACCACTCGCTATACCACTTATGTTAATTTAGTGTTGGCCCCTTCCCATATAACATAAATTCCACTATACAATTTTAAAAATACTATACGAAATTTCTATGATTTTTGTAGGTTATATGCAGGGGCTATAACGTTGTATATTTACTTTATAACATGTGTATGTTTTAATGTATGATATCTCTGTCTCTGTCTCTCTGTCTCTCTGTCTCTCTGTCTCTCTGTCTCTNCTCTCTCTCTCTCTCTCTCTCTCTCTCTCTCTCTCTCTCTCTCTCTCTCTTGAAAAAGTCACTCAGTTGATAATACAAGGAAGCTAACATCATCAAACATTCCCACAATGAGTGTTCCTGTGTGTTTGCTGTAGTAGACAGCTGTAGGATTCCTTCTACCATTCTTCTCTAGAACCACCTCCGCCAGTCTCTGTCTTCCATCTCTATCCAGCTGAAGAATGGTGTGAGATCCACACACCAGTACTTGTCCCAAGTCTGTCACATGCAGGCCTCCCATGGCATATTCCCAGTCTAGTTTAGGGTCGGAAAGTTTGGAGATCACTGTGCCATTCCTGGACAGTGTGACCAGCTGATGACTTTCCTGGTTGGCATAATATATCCTGTCTCCATCTGGACTGACTGCACATGATGTGACATTCCATCCCGATCCCCATCCTAAAGAAGAGTTTACATGTTTTATTCAACCATAAAAAAAATGTTTACTAAGACACATAAAATAATCGTTTCAACATAGTTTTCATATCATGAAATCATGAAATACAGGTCCAGTATTGACCACTTTTTATTGTCAAGACATAATGTTTTAATTTAACATAAAATCCCTAAAACAATCTGGAAAGTATCGTTAGAAAGCTTTTTATAGTTAAACTATTTTAGAAAACATGTACTTGAGCAACATCATACAGCGAAGCATACACATCATTAAATAAAGCAGTCACTCTGGGGCACTTTCTTTTAAGTTTATGCCATAGTTTTGTGACAATGCCATATACTTGTCGTATATGTTTCACTCATTTGTTCGGACAATCGATTTCAATTTGCATTTTGACATGGCAGGTCTTTATTTGAACATGATATTTGTCTTAACATAGTATTACGTGATTTGTTAAACAATGTGTGTATATGATTTTAATTAAGAAAAAAACAAGTCAATCAGAATTGTTAATATTGACAATTTCACAGGAAATCAAATTACCTATTTCCTCATATATCTTGCATATCATTCTCCCATCCACAGTGTACATGTAGAGTCCTCCATGTGATGTAATATACATGGTGCCCTGATGGTGAGCAATGCTGAAACACCGCTGATGTTGTAGCTTTAGCGTCCTGGTCTTTATCAACTGACCATTGGTCACTCTGATAAAATAAACCTGTCCATACATAGCAACAGTAGCCACTGTGTTGTCATCAATTCTGCACACGGACCTTGATGTTTTAGGCAAATCAAGGTGGTTCACTATCTTGTAGGTTGGATCCAGCAGCTTCATGTTCGAGTTTGCGCAGTCTGTGATCACGAGTTCACCAGAAGCTGTCTCACAGATACCTGTTATAATGCATCTAAATATATCACTACCTAATCTAGCATTATATTGTTTCTGTTTCTGAACTCTGATGGGTTGATTTGGCGTGTATGCACCATGTTTGGCCGAGTCAATCCGCTTGACAGCTTCCATCTCTTTTTTTCCAGCAGAAACGAGGCTCTGAAACTGAAGCACTTTGTCAGATGTTTATTGGATAAATTCGGGCTGAAAGAACCTGTTGTCGCACAATCTAAATCATTTTCCAGTGGTGCAGCATATTTTCCAATATTTGCTTTAATTAACTTAAGAAGTTTTGCAGACAGTGCCTCGTTCATTCCCACCAGAAATACATACACTTGCTTCAAGTCGGTATTCCCGAATTGTTCAATATACTTGGCCAGTGTTCCATCAATAACGTCAGCATTCCTGGCAATGTGATAGGCGGCAAAGAACTCTTGTACACTTTTATGCACAAAGCAGGCTGTGCATAAATTGCTTAAGGTGTTACCTTTTTTTTCTGATAAAATACCAGCATTAAATGCAAACATTTTCTGATCTTTTAACAAATATTTCGACAAGTCCCGTTCACTGAAGACAAGGGAAGATTCTCTTTCAAATGAAAAAAATATCGAAAATGCCATTTTAGAAATCGCATTAAAATATGCCTTGTTTGGTTTGATGTATTTGGTTCTTTCTAAACATAACACAGGTGGTGTATGAAAGTAACCTTTTGAGGTAGTAATCTTTTTGAATAGATTGTCGAGCAGAATACTGTATATTTCACACAAAGATCCTGACAATTTTATTCCATCGAGCCACATGTTAACAATTAGCTTCAGCAACATTGGCGACACCAATAAATCTTTGAGGCTATGGTTGTTTTCTATATATTTTAAGAAATCAGCCTTTTTAGCGTCTGCTTCTTTCTCGAAACGACGCTCAATGATGATTGAACTAAACGCGTATGGGTCATTTAATCCGTCGAGTTCTAACATGCTATCAATCTTTTTAATTCGTTCATCGGTCATTTTCCACGGTCTTGTCGTTATCAACACAGTACACTGGTTGTGACAAGCTACCATTAAAGGGAGAGCCTCTTTCCCGTCATGATCAGTCCACTCATCAAGACCGTCTTGAATTACTAAACAGTTTTCTTTATTTATTATTTCTTGAAGAAGTGTTCCAGCGGCGTTTCGATCCTCCTCTGCATACATTTTGTCAACTATTTGTTGTTTAAGCATTTTGAATACGTCTGTTTCACCATCAAAATCCCTCAATGTGATCAAAAATACGCACTGAAATTCCATGAGTGTTTCTGTATCATCAAACATTAGTGCTGTTTGACGTTGGCGCTCATAAATGATAATCTCCGTTGGTTCCTGTGTGTTATCGTCATAACTGCTTGTGCTTGTAACTGAATTGTCGATCTTATTTTCACAAGCCACGTGTGTACTTATTTCATTTTCCGAAGTTTCCGGGTAGGGTGTTGAGTCCCTGCACCAGTCAAGAACCAGTTTGATGGCAAACGTAGATTTACCGGTTCCTGCCTCACCCTTTAAGAATATTCGAGAATTTAACTTGCCGTCAGTATACAAAATGTCTTTGTATTTAAACACTTGGCAAGACCGTGCAAATTTCTGTATACTGTGAATTTTTGGAGTCGCATAAATCTCTTTAATAGACTTTATCTTGCTTTCAATGTCAGAACTGTCAATCACATTGTATAACAAAGTTGTATTGTAGTGTTTCTTTAGAAGCCTGATAAACTCTGGAGAGAAAAATAAAGCATTTTCTAGAACAAATGTGTATTTAAAATGTTATTAAATCATGTGAAAGAAATATTCACATATATATTTCTATACAATACCATTGTTAAAAGGTTAAATTTTATATAAAAAATATATGAAGAAATAGTAACATATTGTATAGAAATTTGTATGTGTGCATATGCTGGAATTCACTACTAAAGCAATAATATTTGCGTCTAATTTTCGCCTATGTCATACGTTCGACATTGTAATAAATTTGAGGTGTAATGATCTCGACTTTAAAGATTTTACTCCAGATGTACTGCATCAAATACGTTACTGTGGAAATCTCGAATATTTTGTTTTAAAAACTTATGTTAACAATGCTTTGTAATTTGTTAAGCTTTTAGCAAATTATTCCGTACATGATCGGTGTAAACTGCTAGGTTAACTTTCCTTTTTCGTTGATAGCAATCTTAAGTTGAAATTAGCTTAAAACCTGTAGTGTGTCAGTGTAACACAATGGTTGACAAACATATTCAAAGTAGCATTTTGAAAATTTGAAATGAGATCAAGTCATATTATTTGTTGATAATATAAAGAACAAACTTAATCAATGAACCATTTTCACTTCTATAAATCTAGCATGGTATTCTACCCATATATCATACCTTTTTCATTAACATGGCCTTCTTGTTTATTTTGAAATTTGTTCATGTATTTTTCTATGTCCTTTCTTGCTGCGTCAGCAACTTCTTGAGCTGTCGTTAAAACTTTGTTTGCAGCTTTGAGTAACACGCATAGATCTCTGTCTGCGATTGTAAGACTGTCATTTTGTAGCTGTGAATACACTCACTAGGATAAATCTGTGCATAACTAACGTATACGTTGTGTGTCAAGCACCAGGCCTTATAGAATGTTGTAAAATTGATAACCACACATTACATTCTCACATTACATATTCAATTCAATACGCCGCACTTTGAAGCTTATTTTGATAATGTGATTGAACTTTTGATTATTAAATAAATTTTACCTCTTTTAATTTATTGATGGCCTTTTGCGCATCGCAGTCCTGTGCCAGACATTTTGGATCACTTAGTAATGTTGTCAACGTTGTGAAATAATCTTGGAGGTCGGCGATTGTTACCTTACACTTTGACGAGTGACGGAGAGTTTTTCCGATGTCACGTGCCTTATAACAAAGATATCACAATTCAATGTATGGGCCAAAATGTTGTTTACTCATATACAAATAGTATCTGCTATCAGTTAATGAAATTATAGCTCGTCAAATGATTGACAGTCAAGAATTTTAAACAATAATTATAACAAGAATATCAGTGGAACTGATGCTTCCTCTCAGAATGTTCTTTTTGTCAATAGATTGGCTGATTGTAAGAATGGTAAAAAGATAATAATGAAATCACGAAAATAAAGAAAGCATTCCACTCACTGACGATGGTCAACTACTTAAGGAACATTAAACGAATTTGCACAATGTACATATTATACTGTACCTGTGTCTTAAATATTCCTGATTTGTGTTATGCGATTTACATTTATAATAAGTAGTATTTAACTAACTAGAATTTCAACAGTGTCAGAAATATAAGGTTGCTGCTTTTAAATATTCAATATAATCATTCAAAAGCGTTGACCAATACAATTCATATCTCGCAAGGAAATCAACAAAACAGTTACAAATAATCATGTTGGTAGTACAACGCCATTTGGGCTGAACGTTAGCATGTGTGCCAGATTGTTGTTAAATTCCATGGTAAGGCTAAACACGGAAACGCGTAAATGTATCCAATTTGAATCTTGGCGTGACATCAGGCCTTTGGTATATATACCTGCCTAAGTTGCAAAACACACAAGCTCAGAAATATCATTTATACAGCAATTGTGTTCATAGTAATTGGAGCATACTCGTCCGAAAGACACATTATGCAAAAAGTTGTTTTGCAACTCATAAGTAAATGGAAATAACTTCATGAAAGTTTAGCGGACATGACAAACATGCCAATGAAAACATGACCTTTTTGTACAACGATCTTCAATCATGCTAAAGATTTCAAGTTTCAACAATTTAGTTCATTAACAGATTCTTCGCACATGAAACATAATAACAAAATTCATGTGTTTGATTAAAATGCGACTCTACGATAATATAAGAATATTATATATGTTATTATAATGATTGCCCATCATATAAGACTCCCGAAAATAAAGTTTCATCTTATGCGGGTCGGTAGTTCCCAAGATCTCTCACGGAAATGAAGACTTTGTAATATAATGTATGTCCTCTGTATTATTCAAAGATCAATATCTCGCTTTTTTAAATACAATTCGGGTGAGAATTTTATGATATTTCGCGCAAAAAAGTATTTACATTTTCATTCGTAATCAAAGGCAGTTACTCCCTTAAACCATTGGACCGTAACGACATGACAATATGAAGTTGTCAGTATAGGGTGTTGGTATATATAATTTTGTTTCCGGTAGGTAGTTCCAAAGATCTGGCGCAGAAGCGAAGGACGGGGAAGACAGACGGACGATTGTACTGACAGTAAAGAAGACAGACAGACAAACAAGTATGATAGATATAGTTAATGTCTGAAATTGGTTTCACATTTGGACCAACAAACACATGCACCAGAATAAGACTTCACACGGACGGACAAAGCAGCGAATATGTAGTTACCTTTAGTAAACTATACTAAGTTTCAACTTTAAATATTCATGTAGTTTAAAGAGACATGTATAAACAATATTGTTATGTTATAACCTTTGTAAGAAGACATGAATTATTTGATCCAGGTGGTTGAATACTGAACGAAACTTTGTTGCCAAAGTGGATGCAGTTCAGCAGAACACTGATGACTCCGTTGAAGTCTGTGTCTTGAACTGTCTTTATGTCTGAATATCCGTCAGGAGGCAAATAACATTTTGCTATTTGCCAAGGATTCGAAGCCCAATTGTCAGCTGATGTATTCTTCCATGAAGGTTTCCCGTATCTGTGATGTCGTATGATTTCATCGTGAACCTCATCGCAAAGTTTAATCGGGCAAATCCTTGGTTGTTTAATATTATTGCTTCTCTTTGTATTTAAACACTTGGCAAGACACTTTCCTGGCGTTGGGCATGATGCAGTGGCCGGGAGGTTTAGTTTTGAGCGGATAGAATTGAATATGTGAGAATGTACATTCTGAATTTCTTCGTGAACAAAACGTTCTAGTCCAGCCTTTGCAATATCTACTGCAAGCCATGCTTTCAGCCAGTTTGTACTTTCTTGATCAGTGAACACATTAGTCAGGCTCGTCATGGTCTATGAGTAATCCCTATGAAAATAAATTGGTATAGTTAATAACCACCAACAATAGAAATTACAGCGGCCTCCATTTTATTTATCGAATAATGCCACCGGCCCCTAATCCTATGCATCTGTCTGAAGATACGAACAAGTTTGATTGTTTAACATCACTAGCATGTACATGTAGAGACATTTACAACATAACATGATAAAAAAAAAAACAAAAAAAAAACAATCAAGCACACATGCCTGTATTTTGGATTAATTAAATGACATATCTGGAGAGAATTTATTTCGTGATCTCATTTGTGGACGTCTGAAATAAAATGCATGTTTCATTTATTTGAATATAAACTTATTACTCATGGCTGAAATTAGTTTTGGGTTTCAATACAATCGTATAAAGGATACGTTCAACAAATCATTGTTGTCATGTGTTAACGAACCAGACATGGGGTAGCTAGTCAGCCAAGGAAACCTTTGATCCGCATTAGAATGTTTTATTTAATTATTGGAAATTTAACACATGTAAGTCATAAACGCATCGAAAAACGAGAAGACATCAAAAAATTGCGCACGTAAATAAGTCGAAAACGGATTCACGCCTGGAAGTTTATTTATGTCCGTTTCATTTAAATGTTATTAATCAACAGACAGTCGTTAACACAGTTGTATACTACAGCTCCTAAAACTAAGCTCAGCGATTAGAATTATGAGATAAACGATTGAAGCACATACATTTTTATCAGCACACAAAGCACTTCACTTTGATGAAATACTGTCTTTATTTAACCAAGGCGTTCTTGAAGCAAATCGATAAATGCATAAACTCTCTTTACATTTATTTGCTAACTTTAAACGCTTGCTTGAAGTCGCGGGGGTCATTTTGAGTATGAAGTTTCATATTGATAAATAAAAATACGTGCTGTTCGAAACGCTCCTATATTATGCTTGGTTCCTATTATAGCAATTCACGACATGATTGAAATCGACGCCGTAGTGAAGCATTCATATCTTATCAGGTCTAAAGCTCAAGTGCATATCTCGTAGTACATTTTAAATGGAGACTGTACGATTTTGTAAAATATTTATGAATTTATATAAAATGTGCAAAAAAAAATTATACATATATTTCAATATAAATTAAAATAAAAGCTAAGAAGAACATGTGTCGAAAAATGCGAAATAAGCAAGATATTTAATTCTGAAATCGAAAAAGGTTTCCAGCCGAATTCACCAGCATATATATCATGCATGTACAATGTGAATCTAAATTTAGTTTCAGTGCAGATTCGTTCATACGACACAATTTTGGTTCCTAGCAAATACGAGTAAAAGTTTCGGCATCGGATTTAACCGGCGCTAACTTGTTTTTGCTGCATTTTATGAAATTCGTCTTCAATGTATAATTTTTCTTGCCTTTTTGTGTTATTGTAACATATTTTTTTATCAATATATTACAATTAAACACGTATGAAAATCGTACAGTCTCCCTTTAAAGTAACATTAATACTCAAAAATCAACGGAAATTTCGTAAAGTATTTAGTAAAATAATGTTAATCAATAAAACAATCAATGTTCCTTATAGCAATATCCAAAACTTCAAAGTCAGATGTGCTCTGGTAACATAGATGTTTGTAGATATTATGCACATTTTTAATTTATTGTGTACACAAATAATTCCATGTTATAACCCCACACTGATATCTATCCATATGACACATGAACACTAACATGGTACCAGTTTAGTGTTCTTGTGTCGTATGAATAGATATAGTCAAGGGACATTACAATGGACTTAATTGTGACACGAAAAATTAAAAACAAGCATTTTATATCTACAAACATCCATGTTACCAGAAAACATCTCGTTTAGAAATTTTGGCTTTTGCTATAAGGAACATTGATTTTTTTATTGGGATACTTTATTTTACGAAATACTTAACGACATTTCCGTTGATTTTTGAGTATTAATGTTACTTTAAACGGTAAAAATTGTCAACGATAAACACAATTGACTGGAGAAAATATCTCCTCGATGATTGTATAGGCGCATAACATCGAAGCAATTATAGAAACAACAATAAACATGTACTTCGACATCGTGCCTGTTAGCCAGATATTTTATGCAGACAAACATATTTTAATCACAAGTTAAGTAGTTAGGCCACAACAAATTGATAAGTTGTTCAACGGATTTTGGCCCTAAACATTTGGAGCGAGTAAGTGAAATAAAAATAGTTTTATTCCATTTTCAATATACTAAGAGGCGAGTAAAACACGAAGAATGTGCCAAACACATGTACATGTTTATATATTACAACTAAAGAACTTTTAACGAAATCATCTCGCCCAGTGTTTGTCCTTTAATATTGTCAGTGTTTATTTAAAACTACTCATAACTTATTTATATAATAATGTTACTCGTGCAAACTAAGGGCAGAGTATACAGTGTTTAAACCAGTTAATCCAATCTGTACACTTAAATAACTGAAGATCTATGGTCCGTAATCTTATCCAACCAACCACAGCCAATATCTTATTCAGCCAATTCAATAAATTCACATTTATTTATTTAGAATCATTAATATGTTTACTTTCTAATTGTGCGCTGCGAGTTTTCTTTTTGCTTCATACCACCAATACAAATGCCTGTTTTCATAAATAAATAACATTTGGTCAAAAGTAGCCAAAACGTCAGAAGCAATGAACGATATACAAATTTGCGAAAATATTTAGAACAGAAAAGTTCAGAGCATCTAGAAAAAATGACATTGTCGTTTAAAATACGACATAACAGCTTCACGTGAAGTAAACAATATATGTCATAAAAATGAAGGCTTAAACAAAATAGAAAAATAGCCCAATAGCGAAATCAAAATCGTGTGCGAGGCAAATTGACACTGGGATGAATTCACTAATTAATTTATTTTTCAGATATTTTAGGTGCGGAAATCCGACGTATATCTTATCAATATGTTGAAGCCCACAATAAGATATTTTTTTAGGATAAATCTATTTATTTATTTCAAATTTTTCTTCCAAATCATAATAAAGGTAATATACATCATAAATTTGTATTGCAATTACCTGAGCAATAAAGCTGTCTTTTACGAGGTTTATTCTATGGATTACAATTTTTCATTTCTATGCAGCGAAGCGTTATAGCTCACAACGCGGTTTAATTTTAAAGACTTTTATGTGCAAAATGATTTTTAAAATGTTATGAATAAATAATGAATGTGTTGAAAACTGCTTTCACATAAAACTGATTCCCTATTTCCCTAATCGGTCTAATTTGCTGCAAAGGTAAAAAATAAATTAATTGGAAATTGGAAGTCGCCCGGCCACTTATTGACAGCCGATAAGCAAACCGACTACTGTATTCAATGTCGTTTTAATTAAAAGACGTTTTCAGAAGTGTGTACACTTGATACAACACAAAATGAAGTCAGTATATATGTTATGTATTAATATGAGTCGAAATAAATCCTGAAATAGTTTTAATGTGCTAATATGTAAATTGGGTAATGTAATATGGCTACATTTAACGACCAATAAACATTTAGTATTAAGGTTTAACCGTAGTCAGTTTGATGTACTCCATAATTTGTGACGTTTACAACACGTCAACACTCCAATCTTAATCTTTAAACAAACTATTTAATTCTTTAATACTCAAGTAGGTGTTTTTAAACTTTAAATCATTACTCTACTCCACTATTCTCCCGATTAGACATGTGGCGATTCTGGGATGGAACCTTTATTAGTTATTCCTTTTAAAATAGGTTTATAAATATTGATTGTACTAAAAGGTCTCTAGACTGTCATAAAACATCGATACACGCTACAACAAATTGATAAGCCGTTCGATATTAATACAACAATCTGATCCAGTGTATGTCCTTGAATTTGGAAAGTGATAGCTAACAACGATCGATCATTTGCTAATGAAATGTGTGGTTTCAGTTGACAGTTGTGGACTACAACCCTACAGCAGAGAATATAATTGTTGATCCAGCTATGCCATTCTGCTATCTGTAATAGCTTTAACAGGTTGATACCCATCGTCAACAATCTAAGGCATCAAACGTAGTCGACAAAACATATCTAGTACATAAAATCATTGAAGTTTTTTAGGAATAGTTTTACTTTGTAATTCGTGCGAACTTCATGTTTTAATATGCTCAGCAACATCAATCCCTTTACCAATGTTCATAAATTAAAACAAGTCAAGCTACGTTTCATGGTCAAAAGCGGTGGCGGCTGGGCTAAATACAGTTTGTTTTCTTTTATATCAGGCTGATCAGAGTAAGTAAAGGTCAAATGCCATTTTCGTTAAGACGCGATTTAACATCTTAATGCTGCAATTTCGTATCATTAACCCTGTCCCGAAACATAAACAGTGTATGTCGCAACATATGTACACTTAAGCAAATTGACTAGAACAATAGCTCTAATGTGAAAACAAAAATCTAGCTGCAATCTTAACACTACGTACGCCAAAAGAAAAAGGTATATTTTTTACTTTATTTTAAAGTTTTAAGATGTGATATCCGATAAACATCTGATCAATGTATACGAAGACCTTTCACTTATAAAGTCAATCTATAACCCGCGTTCAAACCCCACTTTACACACGTGAACAACTGTGAACCCAAACCATGCTATAAGAAAATAACCACATCGTTCTGCCAAAGCCGACAAATTGACAATCACATTCAATAATTTGAGACGATACACTTCTACCCAAAAAATAACATCGTTAAAACAGCACTCTATTGATAACTCGTAAACGTATATAACTTACCGAGTAACAATTTAAATAAATTAAAACTACATGTTTCACATTTAGAATGCATTAAATTTGAACGTTAAAGATTCCACTATATACAATCTTTCAACACTTATTATTTCTTGGATACAATTAATGTAAAAAAAATCTAATTATATTCCATAAAAGTCATATTTGCTAATATAATACAAGTAAGCAAACACTTTTACCTGTGTTGTATTTAGTTTGAAACCGCCATTTGTATCAACAGTGTAATCAAAGAAGATAGTCAATATGCTTCCTCCATTCTCAACGACTCGAAAGATACTGAAATAGAGAGGCGCTTGCATTCAGACAAAGTTTCATTTCGCATTTCTTTACAATACTGCTGCAATTATCAGCTAAACGGGGATTATTTGAATGAGCAAGCTTAAACTTAACTGTATATTTATTGAATTGGATATTGCCTTATATCCATTCCAACATTTCTTTTCCATAATTAAACCATTAAATCAAAACTGATCATAGAAAATAAATAAATAAAAACAAGAAACAACGATTTATCCCAAAAACAATACACATGGCAAATAAAGAGATGAAAATAAATCTTAACTTACGTCTTAATCACTGATCCACTTTTGACAGACTGAGTTCAGTTTTAATATTCTTCAAACGATAAAAATAACTGAGCGAACGGCAAAACGTTAGTAATGCATTAAATGGACGTGTTCGCTGATTGTCGAAATGACAATTTCCCCACTTTTTTGTTTTATCTAAGATCATAAAACTAAAAGAACACCGTGCATCATGAGTCGAAATAAAACTAATGACGTAGGCTAGTACTGAAAATACATTTTCGAAAATGCGTGAACATGTGAAATTGATAAAATTATGAAGCGTCGCAAAAGCTGAACGACTGAATAATTTGGATTTGTTTTGGTTGTTCAAAATATTTTGTGACCACAACAGGATTGCTTATATAGTGTGTCAAGTGCGTGAAAAAATGTAAAAGCCCCAATGGCCGAATGTTAAACACAATTAGTTTTTCATCCAAAAGTCATAACATCGAGCTCACGTTGGGTAAACTTTAATCTTTTTCTTTTCGCCCGTTTTAAATACTATTATCGTTATTATACTGGGGCGTTTAGTTCCGATGTTGACAGTGTAAAGCATTCAAAGACGAACTACAACACCTAAATCTGTGAACAAGTCCTTTAAACACGTTTTTTTTCTTCTGAAGTACATATTCAAACATTACCATAAAAGGAAACAACTCAGTGCGCTAAGTCTGCGTCATCATAACTGTGCAAATACCGGAATGTTTGCGCATGCGCATTCAATTAATTACCATTTATGGCTAAGATTATTCATAAAAAACATGCTTAGATAACATAAACCCTCGGATATTATCGATTTTGATCTTTGAATTAAAAGAAAACGATCTCTGGTTGAGAGATTATCTTGTCCGCTATTATTTTATTTAAGGCAAATACGCATTTGCCTATTCAATAAAGGTCTATTGAACTGTATATGTCACGGATCTACTATGTCACTACAGTGAAACCTTCGATAAAATATGTCATAGAAATTGTGAAACAGTATTGAAATAGTTTTAAGGCCACTATATGGTTTTGAATTATTGTCCTCATAATTATCATCATCAACGTCGTCGTCGTCGAAGTCGTCATCGTCCTCCTCCTCATCATCATTATCACCGCCACCGCCACCACCACCAACACATCCATCACCACCACCACCACCATCATCACCACCACCACCAACACCACCATCACCACCACCACCACCACCACCATCACCACCATCACCACAAAACACCACCATCATCATCATCATCATCATCATCATCATCACCATCCACCACCACCGCCACCACCATCATCATCATTATTTTCTGGAAAATCGCTAGACACATGTTTTATGTTTTAGATTCATATTTCATGCATACCTGCGACCAATGTAGTGTAACCATCTTGCACCATTGTTTAATTCTCAAATCAATAACTGGCGCACTCGAGTGGTAGACTCTAGGCGGCCATAAACCGTGCTGTAGGTGGCGTATGGTTGGTAAATTGCGACGTCGTAGTTAATATACTGATTAGCTTTCTCCGGTTATTGAATGGTTATCAGATGAATTTCCAAGGCAAAGGAAGTGAGCAAATACAGGCAAACAGAGAAAAAAAAGGGTTTTGTAATTTATTCATAAATGAAATGCTAAGAATTAAGCCACAGTTTGAACCCACCTGTTGGCCGTTCCTCACATCAGGTACAAACATGGTGAGATCCAAATCAGCAACGTGCCTCAGAGCTGTACCAGGCGGCGCAGAGCCAAAACACTCCACCACCGCATCCCGTAGATTTTGGTTCTGCAGCAAAGAAATGTATAAAACAAGATGTGTTTGTAAAACACGATGTCCCCCCCATATATTTGACCTTTGACATTGAAGGATGATCTTGACCTTGACATTTCACCACTCAAAATTTGCAGCTCCATGAGATAACAATAACCAATTAATTTCAAAGCAATATTACTAATGAGTATTGCAAAAAAATAACCAATTAATTTTAATGCTATATTACTAATGAGTATTGCAAAACAATAACCAATAAATTTTAAGGCAATATTACTAACGAGTATTGCAAAACAATAACCAATTAATTTCAAAGCAATATNAAACCGTGCTGTAGGTGGCGTATGGTTGGTAAATTGCGACGTCGTAGTTAATATACTGATAAGCTTTCTCCGGTTATTGAAAGCTATGCAATATGATACAAATCGGTTACAGATGTATATGTACCAACAATCAAAACTCGAGCCTCAACTCATTCGTATATAAGTTTAATTCATCGGGAAGTGAAACTCCGAGACTATATTTTATGGTGTTTTATATATGACCCTCTCTCTGAGAAAAAGGTGCTAAATGCATGTGCATTTAGTGTCGTCGCATATTAGCCTGTGCAGTTGGCTCAGTCTAGTTAGTGACGACAATTTCCGCTTAAGCTGCATGTTTGCTCAGCAGGAAGTTTCCTTTAAACAAAAAATACCATTTTTCTGTTAGGCCTGCAAAGGCTTATCTTGGGCGACACTTGAAGCATTAAGTTCTGTTTTCCCAGAGTGAGGCTCATATGTGAAGAAAAAGGTTACTTTCATATCCAGACGAATACCTCGGTTGTTAATTACCTTTAATATGTGGATACTTTTCCCTAGAAGGTAGGTAATTTAAACAAACACTGAATCAAGTTTGACAACGATAAATATTGACATATCATTAATCATTGAATTTTCAGATTCATTATTGACTATTTAAATAAAACAAGTACTAGAAATAATTATATTCATGTGGGTTGTAGTTGGGTTTGTAGTAACATGAAACTGTTCAATAACGCTTTAAAAAAGGTCCATGTATGACATCGTCGTAATTCCCTGAAATCACTGTCCATGTTTATTTCAGTTTTTCAGTTATATGCGTTATTGGGTATGTTATTGACATTATATATTTGTCGCAGCGATGTAGGAATCGCTAATTATTATGGTCAAATGAAACTGTACAAATATGCTTAAAATAAATATAGGATCTGACATGAGTCTATCATATCATAGCATATTTTATTAAACGAGCTCAGGAACTTTGTTAGTAAGCGAGCCTTCTTTTTCGAATTTCCTTGATG
This sequence comes from Dreissena rostriformis, assembly GCA_007657795.1. Lineage (NCBI taxonomy): Eukaryota > Metazoa > Mollusca > Bivalvia > Myida > Dreissenidae > Dreissena > Dreissena rostriformis. The sequence goes on along the minus strand of VMBQ01002887.1, from coordinate 24,755 downwards.
AGTTTAATAAAATATGGTATGATATGACAACGAGTGCCAGATCTGTTTTATCACATGCTTTTAAACTAAATAAAATACATCTTAATTGACCAAACAAATGCTGATAGATCTAAAAGTTGTTTACTATCGTGACGTCATTTCATGTTGAGGACGTCATTTCACCAAAATAAAGCCATGCGATAAAGATACAGATAAAGTTTAAGTTTCGTTCCGGTCCATTGATTTTTTGATGAAGTATATCATTAGTTTATTTAATATATTGACCTGATTTTTGGTATGTAAGTCTACCTACAAGACTTACAGATGAAGTGTGAGTTTCGTCCCGGTCTATTGTTTTTTAGCGAAGTTATGGGCCTTGGATTAGATATGTTCTCTATAATAACCTTTTTCCGGATTTTTTTTTTACGAAACGCGTTCAGATGTTTAGCTGCTTTTTGGTGTTTGAGATTAATTAATTAATTTTTGACGAAGTATATTATAAGTTTATTTAATATCTTTGTGTAAAACACGGTGATATACTTTGCCCAGTACACTACGGATATGCAAAATTGAACGAGCAGATGGACGAGTCCAATGTGAGCTTACCAGCTGTGTGTAAATGTACTCAACGGTGTTAAAAAACTATATGCATATAATAATGAATACCTGTTATCTTCTGAGATTGTTTCTTCGCAGTTATGACGTCAAGTCTGCGCAGTAGCTCGAGTGCTCTCGTCATGCATGACACATTATGGTTTGTTGTAAACAAAGACAAATCGATCCAATTTCCACTGAATCCTGGCTTGTTTTTATCTTCCACATTTTTAAATCTGCACTATAGTTAATCTGTAATATCGCACGTATATCTATTGTATGCAAACGGTTTAACAACTGGAACAAGGCTATTTTTTAATACATTGAAATTATATAAATGAGGCCATGATGTTTATTTCTTTTTCTTTCCCGTCCGCGTGCGCATACGTTTTGAGTTCTGTCAATCGAAAAAAAAAACGTATAAACATCTTGATAAGTAGGCCAAGGCTTCGGCGTTTAAAGTGAATAAGACGCTTTAGTTTTTCATCGAGTACGTGAATGCCTGCGCTAAAAATAGTTCAATACTTANATGCATTTTAAGTAGGCAGTTAAAACTCAATTTTGAAGGTTTTGTGAATTTTAAATGATACCATGATTTATTTAATGGCAGTGTAAACGTGATATGCAATGGGGTATGACATCTTTTTTTTTAGGGGGGGGGCAGCGTTTGGTACTACTTAAGTTTAAATGATCAATTTATATTCATTGCAAATAGTTGAATCATTAACAATTTAACTGATTTTTTTCTACATCATCTGATCAACATGTGTACTTGAATCAAGCAAGATTTAACCGTTCTTACGATATAACATTTAAACACAAGTTTCTTTTTTTCTAGCTTCATGTTATAAATATGAGATGAGCCTCACTCTGTGAAAAGGGGGTTTAATGCATGTGCGTTACGTGTCGTCCCAGATTAGCCTCAGGGACGACACTTTCCGCCTAAACTGGATTTTCTTCAAGAACAGTCTTCCTTTTAACGCAAAAATACAATAAAAGCAGAGAGTGTTGTCCCTTATTAGCCTTTGAGGACAGCACAGGCTAATATGGGACAACGCTTAAGGTACATGCATTAAACCCACTTTTTTAGAGAGGCTCAAATATTTTTCAAATTGAAAAGGATGGCACAGTTTGTCAACCTATAAAATCAGGCACAATATTATTTCAGGTCATTAACCTATAATATCGGGCACCATATTTGTTCAGGTCACAAATAAGTACATGTATGTTTTGTCACTGAAAACTTTTGCCAAGACACACAGCTGTGTTGTGATAGAGTAAGTCTCTCATCTAACATTTTCATAATCATATGATAATGATGTACCTCCATTATCACTAAAATGATATTTGTCAATTAGATTCTGTCTTTCGAAAGAAACGTGCACACATATTCAACTTATTATGTGAAAGAATGAATCAGTGATCATAACATTCGACTCATGTGTCATACAAAAAATGGGTCTTAATTGTGCCATATGGGGTCAGCGTAAAGCTCCAGACCAGCCTGCGCATTCACGCAGTCCGGTCTAGAGTTACCCTGACCATTAATGAGACCACAAAACCTTGCATGACTTTATAGCCTATAGAGTAGCTCCAGACCAGACTGCATGAATGCGCAGGCTGGTCCAGAGCTACACTAGCCCAATATGGCATAAGACCCATTTTTCCATGACGCAGCTTATTTAATCATGTTATTGTTATAATTAGGCATTCTATAAAGGCACGTCAAATTGGCTGTTATGAAATGATACTTTGTCTGGTTATGTCTATAAATAGGTGTAATAAAAGGAGTTAATTATTCACATTGTATCGTTTGGCATATACCCAATGTAAATGATCTTTTAAAATGTTATGGTCTGATGTGTTTTAAAATATGATGTATTCATGTATACTTTTATATTCAACAGGTAACATAACAATTGCATGCGCGCACAAGTTCGTAATTTAGAACAAAACTTTAAGTCATTTCAGGCCGCTGCGGTTATGATTTTGATAAGAGTGTGTTTGATTAAGATAATATCCAGACAGACTTCAGGCTGCAATGTGATGTGGTGTCAGCGAGGTTAATATCTTATTGAAGTTTAAACAAGGACGGATGGGGCCATATCAAGTTTTCTTATCGCAAAATCCTGTAATGTTTAATCATGTAATGTATCGGTTAAACAGGTCGCCCTGTTACGAGACAGAATGTGTAAGGTGGATTTCAGACATGTGATGACAAAAAAGGTGATAGTGACTTTTCGAGCTTAGCTTGAGAGATAATTGGAATGAGTTATTTTTAACTCTTTCAGTGCTGGAACCGAATTTTGAAGGCCTTTGCAAACAGTTTGGATCCAGATGAGACGCCACAGAACGTGGCGTCTCATCAGGATCCAAACTGTATGCAATTCTGATAGTGGTCTTTGAAAAAAAAATCGAAGAAAATGCTAATTTTAGAAATTCAGCAGACAACATTTTAGCAGACGACAAATTTCCCAGCATGCAAAGGGTTAAAACCTGTGAACCATACACATTTATAACTTTTTTATGACTTCTCACTCACTCAATAAGTCAATATTACTTCTGAGGCGTTAATGTATCAACCAATAAATCTTTGAATATTTGTATACACTTTATCAGTTTTAAGTTTAATGGTTATTGACTACATGCTGAAGCATATGTACTTACCTGAGACAGGGTCGTCAAAACACTAAAAACTAATGTTCCAAATCGTTGTACACTTACATTCTGATGTAGGTCATCTGCCAATCCTGCTATTGTTCATGCATGTTTTTGGTTAAATAAGCTTTAATAAATAATATGGTTCTTTTAAAATTACAATTCATAGGAGCCTTGCTCTGGGAAAAAGAGGTTTAATGCATTTGTGTTGGGTGTCGCCCCTGATTAGCCTATGCGGTAGGCACATGCTAATCAGGGACATGACTTGCTGCCTAAACTGGATTTTTGCTAAGAAGACTTCCTTTTTTACTGAAAATACAATAAAAGCGGAAAGTGTTGTCCCAGATAAGCCTGTGTAGACTGCACAGGCTAATCTGGCGGCGTGGGACACTAAATGCACATGCATGAACCCCTGTTCTCCCAGAGCGAGGCTTATATAATCAGTTTTTTTTGCCCGATTTTATATGCAAATAACGGCTATATTCCCAATCGCAAAAGTATAGTTTATTCCCAAAGTTTGCTTAAAAATTCCCAATTTCATTTTTTTTTTATAGAAAGAAGTGTCTTAATGATTCTTTTATCTCATTTTTTTTTCAATTACATCTAACAAAGTATATAATAATGATTTTTTTTGTTTAATTCTCCAATCAATAACTGGCGCACTCGAGTGGTAGACTCTAGGCGGCCATAAACCGTGCTGTAGGTGGCGTATGGTTGGTAAATTGCGACGTCGTAGTTAATATACTGATAAGCTTTCTCCGGTTATTGAAAGCTATGCAATATGATACAAATCGGTTACAGATGTATATGTACCAACAATCAAAACTCGAGCCTCAACTCATTCGTATATAAGTTTAATTCATCGGGAAGTGAAACTCCGAGACTATATTTTATGGTGTTTTATATATGACCCTCTCTCTGAGAAAAAGGTGCTAAATGCATGTGCATTTAGTGTCGTCGCATATTAGCCTGTGCAGTTGGCTCAGTCTAGTTAGTGACGACAATTTCCGCTTAAGCTGCATGTTTGCTCAGCAGGAAGTTTCCTTTAAACAAAAAATACCATTTTTCTGTTAGGCCTGCAAAGGCTTATCTTGGGCGACACTTGAAGCATTAAGTTCTGTTTTCCCAGAGTGAGGCTCATATGTGAAGAAAAAGGTTACTTTCATATCCAGACGAATACCTCGGTTGTTAATTACCTTTAATATGTGGATACTTTTCCCTAGAAGGTAGGTAATTTAAACAAACACTGAATCAAGTTTGACAACGATAAATATTGACATATCATTAATCATTGGATTTTCAGATTCATTATTGACTATTTAAATAAAACAAGTACTAGAAATAATTATATTCATGTGGGTTGTAGTTGGGTTTGTAGTAACATGAAACTGTTCAATTACGCTTTAAAAAAGGTCCATGTATGACATCGTCGTAATTCCCTGAAATCACTGTCCATGTTTATTTCAGTTTTTCAGTTATATGCGTTATTGGGTATGTTATTGACATTATATATTTGTCGCAGCGATGTAGGAATCGCTAATTATTATGGTCAAATGAAACTGTACAAATATGCTTAAAATAAATATAGGATCTGACATGAGTCTATCATATCATAGCATATTTTATTAAACGAGCTCAGGAACTTTGTTAGTAAGCGAGCCTTCTTTTTCGAATTTCCTTGATGAGTTTAATAAAATATGGTATGATATGACAACGAGTGTCAGATCTGTTTTATCACATGCTTTTAAACTAAATAAAATAATCTTAATTGACCAAACAAATGCTGATAGATCTAAAAGTTGTACTATCGTGACGTCATTTCATGTTGAGGACGTCATTTCACCAAAATAAAGCCATGCGATAAAGATACAGATAAAGTTTAAGTTTCGTTCCTGTCCATTGATTTTTTGATGAAGTATATCATAAGTTTATTTAATATATTGACCTGATTTTTGGTATGTGAGTCTACCTACAAGACTTACAGATGAAGTGTGAGTTTCGTCCCGGTCTATTGTTTTTTAGCGAAGTTATGGGCCTTGGATTAGATATGTTCTCTATAATAACCTTTTTCCGGATTTTTATTTTACGAATCGCTTTCAGATGTTCAGCTGCTTTTTGGTGTTTGAGAGTAATTAATTAATTTTTGACGAAGTATTTTATAAGTTTATTTAATATCTTTGTGTAAAACACGGTGATATACTTGGCCCAGTACACTACGGATATGCAAAATTGAACGAGCAGATGGACGAGTCCAATGTGAGCTTATCAGCTGTGTGTAAATGTACTCAACGGTGTTAAAAAACTATATGCATATAATAATGAATACCTGTTATCTTCTTAGATTGTTTCTTCGCAGTTATTACGTCAAGTCTGCGCAGTAGCTCGAGTGCTCTCGTCATGCATGACACATTATGGTTTGTTGTAAACAAAGACAAGTCGATCCAATTTCCACTGAATCCTGGCTTGTTTTTATCTTCCACATTTTTAAATCTGCACTATAGTTAATGTGTAATATCGCACGTATATCTATTGTATGCAAACGGTTTAACAACTGGAACAAGGCTATTTTCAATACATTGAAATTATATAAATGAGGCCATGATGTTTATTT